>JBBJLR010004754.1:0-14154 GCA_037577145.1 Brachypetersius gabonensis
GTGTGTGTGTGTGTGTGTGTGTGTGTGTGTGTGTGTGTGTGGGAGAGAGAGAGAGAGAGAGAGAGAGAGAGAGAGAGTGAGAGAGAGCTGTGCTGGTCAAATTGAGCTGGTTTAGGTTTATTAAGTTAGAATTAATAAGACAGACACACTTCCCTTTCTATGGCAAAAACCCTTAAAAATATGTTTTATTCTGGGGGTCCAAGATGGTCCCATGTCTCAAGTGAGTCCAACTGAAAAGTCCTACTGGGGAGCAGAGGTAGGGGGTGTGGGGATTGGTGGGGGTGGGGGTGGGGTAGAACTGGTACCCTCAAATCTGGAAGAATCCACACTTGTTGGTGTGAGGAAAGGGGATTTCCTGAAGTCTGTGGTCCAGCTTCAGCACTTTCAGTTTTCCTTTCTTACAATCTTTAGTTTAAAGTTGACCCATTGTGAACCTGTTTAAGGACTGGAGGTCATGAGTTTTTCCTGCAAGGTCTTCAAGAAAAATAAAACGTATTGCATCTAATGTCATAGTTAGGGTCGTATAGGTGCAAAAAGCCCCCATATGGGCATTAATTTATATGGAGAAGTTATTAGATTCACTATAATTTCCTAGGAATGTTTCAAACAAGTTCACACTCTTAAGGCACTCCACTCCACCCAACAGCTTCAAACGGCCCTAATTCCTGCCTCTGTTTCAGACTCAAAATGATAATAAATAAATGTGGCAGGTTGTACAGGATTACACTGGACCGGCTGCATTATGAATAAGCAGGAGATGAACAGACATCATTTCTCTGTGTGTAGTGTTGATGGACGCTAAGTGGTGAGGGACGGCGTAAAGAAAATCTTCTGGGAGCAGAGGGCGAACAGCTGCGTCAGTAACTTTACAAAAGGCCCAATAAAGATTTTACCTCTTGGTGCCATGGGCTCCAGTGTGACTGTCCCACCCCCACCCATCCCTAAACTATATAGTATCACAGTATAATAAAAATGATACATTATACAAATATGTGTGTCTATTTATACATATTGGACTATATAGTATGTAGTAGTTTTTGTAACGTGTTTGATGTGAGTAACATCCCCCCCCCCCAATGTTCTATAGTTCACAGCAGATCTGTAGTTCTGAGTTTGCAGCAGATCAGTAAATGCGCTACAGTTAGTGGATGCTAAGCACACTCGAGATATTGATTGCTGCCTGGAGCGACCTCAGTGAAAGATGAAGACAGTATGACAACAAGGTCGTGACTTTGTAATAGGATACCATGTCCATTGTTCATTATTTTGCTATTCTCTAAAAGGCAACCTTTTCTAATCTCGCTTATTAGAGATAAGGCCGTGGGACGGTTCTAACAAACGGAGTCCTGTTGTGTCCATGGCTTTTTCACAGCCTGCACATTTGTGCCTCTCCTGCAGTTGTCAGCAAGAAATATTTACATCGCACTGTGTACATCTGGGTTGGCTTATTCAGGGTGGCTACTGTACGGCTCAGTGTAATCTAACAGCATTGCCATAATGGGGTTTGAGTTGTGTGCCATTACAGTTTAAGCGGGATCATATGTGCCACAAAACTGAACCGCGCAAACGCCTCGTAGGTTATGTAACATCGGCAGGGTCCTGTTTTCAGTGAGGGCGCAGCAGAAGGTGTGCCGTCTTATCGATCTAAAGACAAAGAGATTTTCCCTTCATACCGTTGACTAATGCTGCTGTGATGAGCTGCCAATAAAGCTCAGCCAGTCTGCAGCACATTGACTCCATTAGGCTTGCACTTTGGAACCTTCACAGTCTGAGCGAGAGCCCGTTAAAGGTTTTAGATGAATATTTAAGAGCAAAACCTCCTTTCCGCTGCCATGATCTCATTGTGGCACTTGCATTTCCTCTGTGGTTTCACAAAACACAACAGTGGTTAGATGATATTAATGAGGCGTTGGGCAGCGGACAGATCATTTATATTCTTTCTAAATATGATATGCGTTTTCTTTTTTCTATATTTATATGCTTTCTGAATAGTTCTTTTAGGAACTTAAGTTTGGAAGCTTGTGATGGCCACCTTTGCTTGTCATCTGTTTTATTTCATGGCATAATCCGGTTCATGTGTAGAGAATATGATGTCTGGCCACTTCACTTCTAGCTGCCTGTTTTATAAGAAGGTGTGTTTACAGTCAAAATCTGAAGGCAAGAAATACGAGAGTTCACTTTTTTTCCCCACTTTTTTTTTAACACGTTTATGCAGCTGAAACAGGTTGTGCCACATCATTACCCTCCAGGTGTTTGCAGATTATAAAGCGACAATATGGCTGCTGGTTAAGTGAAACGTCTATGTTCAGCATAATCTAAGAAACAAAAGCTTTTCTTTTTGGTGGGTTGCGGTTCCCAATGTTCAGCCCAATTGAATCCTTTCTAGATCCTTCCAGGAGCTAGTACTCCCCTGATCATGAAATTCCACAATACTAGGAGGGTGAAGGTGAACATGTACTTCCCCCTGAGTCATGTGAAGAATCTTTTCTGAGCACCACAAACACAACGCCATTGGACAGTTCAGCACACTCAGAGGAGAAAAGCCAGTTCTGTTACGTCACCTAACAATATCAGAATCAGAAAACTTTGTGCATTCATGACATAAGTAATTCCCTCCAGGATCCACAGAGACAATAAGTTTAAATAAGTCCAATAAAAAGAAAATACTCTATATAAAATACACTATTCTATGTATACAAATGCTGGGTATAAATACCATGAATTACCAACCATCATGTGAATAATTAGTATCACATAGTGAAGTGAAAGTGACCATTCTGTCATATGTGAACACATGACGGCACACAGTGTGAACAGTGTGAAATTCTTCCTCTGTGTTTAACCCATTCACCAAGTGAAGCAGTGGGCAGCCAGGAACACGGCGCCCGGGGAGCAGAGTGTTGGGACGCTATCTTGCTCAGGGTACCTCAGAGGTGCTTAGTAATATTGGGAATCGAACCTACGAGTTCCTGATTGCAGCGCGAACGCTTAAACATCAGGCTACCAACTGCCCCAAATAGTGGTCAAGGGTCTGTTGTTGTGTATAACAGAGATAAGTAGTACATCAGTAATATTGACGTAAGTATTGATCTTCACATGCTAAGACTATTGCATGTAATAATGTTGCACATAATTAAATGATTTAGCACCCAATAAAAAAGCTGCACGATACTGCAGGTGGTCAGACTATCACACATGATAATAAGAAGATAATGCACATAAAGATGATGATTTAAACCTAATAAAAAATTACACTAGAAAGTAGCATCGGGAAACCCACCCAGAGATCTGTAGGACAACCAGGGATTGAGCTGGCAATCTCCCATCGATACAGACAATTACACAGTTGGACACCTGGGGAAACCTGTGAAACCATTTTATCTGACTGAAGTTAATTCGGCATGACTGCCATTAATTATGTATGGTGCTGGGCAGCGATTAATCATGTGGTTTTCTGCGATTAATCCCGTTGTTATACACAATTAAATAATTAATTCAAAAGTAGTTTATTGTGGACCTTTATTTTTAAAGTACTGCTACATGAACAAAAGTGCAATAATATTTTGTTTGCAAACACTTTAAACAAATAAGATTTTTAACAGCAGTGTTCCCTTTAACACAGTTACAGTTCAAATATTTATGTAAATCTCAACTTAAACATTAATGTAAATCAAATATAAAACCAAAGCTATTTGCCGCTGCAGGGCATTCACGTTTTATCTAGTTTGTTACAGAAAAACAGTAACAAACAGAGTATAGAGCATTATAGCAGCTACAAAGGAGGATCAACTCCATATAAAAGTCCCTTTAGGTGTAATAGTAAAGAGTCCCATTACTTTTGTCCATATAATATAGATAAGAGTAATGGGAGCACTACGCCTGTCGACTGGTTTTCACAAGGATCAGGTGTCCCATTATTTTTGTTCATAGTACATTTTATAATGTACAACATATTTGCACAAAAGTAATGGGACACCTGACCCCGCTAAAACCAGTTGACACGTATAAGCACTGCGCACACCACAAAGGCACCAAACTGTAAAAAACAATGCGGTAATTCCCAGTAAAATAATTGTCGGTGTTAAGTTAATAATGCCTTAACGTGTCCAGTCCTAATTATATACAATATCTGTTCCACACTTAAAAAAAAAGTTCCACACTTTTTTTTATTTTTTTTTATTTTGAGTCTATTTTAAATTAAAAAATTTTTTAAGGATTGAATCATGAGAAATTGTCAACACTTCGGAGGGCCTGCAGAGCCGTGGATTTTGCATCTTTTGTTTTTCTGTTTCCCTGAAATAGCATCTTGGGTTTCTCAGCTAATTTATGCAGTTATTGCATTTTCTTTTAACTACATGATACATATCAGTTAAATTAAACAGATTTTCTTTATTACATTTTTTTCTGTATTTCTTTCAATAAACATTGATAAAATATGAAACCATTACTTCTAAAGAAGTAATTATTTTTTGTGTTATGTTGAGGGCTTTCAGTTTTACAGCCCTGATTTTTACACTTTACATCCCCTCAGTTCAGTTCCGTCCAGCTGCACAGATCCATTCGTCTGTGTGGGCTGCGTCCGCTTCAGTAGCCGCTTATGCTCTGTGTCAGCAGACTTTAATGCAAGGCCTTGTGTTGGTAGAGCTGCTGGTGCACTTCACAACGTGCCAGCTTTCTATGAAACATTCTTTAGGTTAGTTCTAGGTGTGTGAAAAAGCTGTGGGATTTCCGTTCTGAGCTGCAGGCCAAAGGAAAGCCACCAGCCTCGTGTGCTCAAACCGCGGTCAGGGCATCCATGAGTTTAAGCGTGATGACCTCGCGTCTCAGGAAAAGGCTTTGATTTTGTGCAATCTCAGATGTTGTTTTTCTTGATTATCTCATTAAAACATGTGCTAAATCATAACTCAAGAGCAGCGCTCTGCAAAGCACCACCGCGCGTTTGTTGACCAATTTTTTATTGTTTCTCCCTCATTATATAAACAGGAAACACAGCAAACAGCTTGAGAGCTTGTTATTCATGCAAAAAAGTATTTTTTAAAATCCTCACTAAATTTTGGACTGTAGGATCGATGTGATTTGAAAAGAATCAGTATTGATTATCAGTACCAGTATTGATCTCTGTTTCAGTAAAATGCTCTAGATGCCCACCCCTAACCTAATGCCACTTTTCCATTGCATGGTACTGGCTTTCTTTTCCAAATCTGGTACCAAGTACCTGGTACCGGTCCTGGCGCCTACTCTTTTGTGCTTCCAGGCAAGCTGAATAGGTAACAATATATCATGTAAAAACACTGCTGACTACTTATTTGTCAGAAAAAAATCATCACATGCGACAACACAGATATAACTCTGTCATGTCTGTCAGAACTGTAGTGTAAAAGAGATGCTACAATCGCAGCTTCTATAGCAGCATACTGTGAGCAAACAGCTGGGCTTTTACATTGCTTTATTACATTGCTTGCCCCTACAGAACATATTCTGAACTGTAGGATCAAAACTATATTAATAAATAGTTTGTTTTTAAGAAATATGAATAAATATTATTTTTAATGTTTAAATATCCTATTTAAATATTAAAGTGCAGTTCTAGCCAGCTCTGAAATATGTGAATTCATGGCCTCTCAGGGCTTCCGTGAAAAAAATATTTCCCACCCTGCATATCTTTTTGGGTTCATGTTTTCTTTCGTTTCATTTATCGACCACAGGTGTTATGTTTCCAAAGGCAGGGAGGTGCCGGGTTTGTTGTTTTTATTCTGGTTGTTTTGAAGAATTCTTGACCAAAGAAGTGAGTCTGTATGCACTGAAAGCTGATAGTGTTTCAGAGGATGAGAACTTTGCACAGACCACAGAGTTACTAATGTCTGGGTCAGCTGGATGCACAGAGAGTGCTGTTTGCATTAAATCTAATGTTTCACAATTCCTTTATGCTTTCTTTTTGCACCAGGGCTCTGCTGAATATAGCCGAATTTGGGGAAGTGGCCAAGATTAATCCGAATCATCGCCCATCTCCCCGCAGTAACAACTGTTAGAGCTCTTCTCTTTGAAAGAGGAGAGCAGGAGGTTTCCGTATTTCCACGAGCGCCAAAACCATCTCATCACCATGACGACTTCGTCCTTACGGCGATCCGTGAAAAACATTGTGAACAATTACACGGATGCAGAGATCAAGGTGCGGGAGGCGACCTCGAATGACCCCTGGGGTCCTCCGAGCTCGCTCATTATGGAGATCGCGGACATGACCTTCAACGTGGTGGCCTTCACTGAGGTCATGGGCATGATCTGGAAACGCCTTAACGACCACGGAAAAAACTGGCGCCACGTATACAAAGCCCTGAACCTACTGGACTATCTGATCAAGGCGGGGTCAGAGCGCGTGGCCCAGCAGTGCCGGGAGAACATCTACGCCATCCAGACCCTCCGTGACTTTCAGTACATTGACAGGGACGGGCAGGATCAGGGCATGAACATACGGGAGAAGGCCAAGCAGCTGGTGTCCTTGCTCCGGGACGAGGAGAGGCTCAGACAGGAGAGGAGCCAGGCGCACAAGACTCGCGAGCGCGTGGCCGGGGCCACCAGTGCCATGGGCTATGGCTCCCTACCACCTCCGTATCCAGGACACCGCAGCCAGTCACCAGCCACTGCGGCCTCAGTGTATGGGGAGGAATACGGGCGCACTCGAGGCTCACCCAGCTCCTATAAGTGTGAGTAGCACTGTATGTAAATGAATTCCCTGTGAGTGAGGGGTCATGCAGAGGACGGAAATCCCATCAGAAACAACATTTTTAATATTCAGTGTTAGCTCAGTGGTTAGTCACCATTGAGGTCTTTTCACATGGAGTCGGACACATTAAGGCGTGACCCCTTATTTACCATGGAGCTTTGCATTAAGAGTGTAGAGGGACTGAAAAGGAAAACCGAGGTAATAATGAAAGCAGCAACTATAATATAATTAAAAATTAATAATGGATAATGGAATAAAATTAGATCTTTAACAACAAGGAAATCAAACTAGTTCAGATATGAAAAATAAACAAATTACGGTTTGCATTACCTAATAAACATTGAATAAGACTAACTAAAATCTAAGTATTCAGATTGGATTGGATAAAATAATGAAACCAAAGAACAGAATAAAGATCAAATGAAACAGGCTTGTTAGAAATGAAGAGTGTAAAATGGTTGGGTGACACCAGCTTTAGTGGATTCCAGCTCACCGGTGCACAGTAGCTAAAAGTGGATTTTCCTAGTTCAGAAAGAAACCCGTTGGAGTGTGTCTGATCATTCCTGTTATTTATAGAGATCAAAGATGTAATATAAGCTGGCATGAGGCCTGAGAGCGCTTTATAAATAAAAATAAACCAGTGTGTTTCCCACCGTACTGCTAGGGAGGGTCAGTCGCCCTTTTCCGTACATCCTGACAGGGCTGGATTTTGCAGGGATCTCCAGTAATGAATCTCAGTACAGAGAGAGAAACTGAGTCTAGTGCTTTGAGGGTTCTTGCAGGCACATGTTTATATATTACATTACAGTAGACCAGGATGGATAGTCAGAGTGCCTCCACAGTTCTTTTCCTAGCCTGCACAGGGCAGCAGGTTTTATTGCTCAAGTTTTTTTGCACATTTCTGATCAGTGCGATTTAAGAGGGAGTTTATACTGAGTTTAAACTGGGGTTCTCTGAGTTCCTCTCAATGCTGGAACCTGTCGAGGCAGTGATGTTTTACCACATTAAAACACGTTTTGGTAGCTCTGCAAAACACAACTAGCTTTTCTTCTCGTCTTAACTTGGTCTTTCTTTTCACAAATAACTCAAATCATAATTGTTTGTATTTATTCTAATGTTAAATTTGCAAACAGAAAGAGACTTTATCACATGCTGAGAAAAAATGACTGAACTGTCTGCGTGTGCGTGTCTGCGTGTGCGTGTCTGCGTTTACGTGTCTGCGTGTGCGTGTGCGTGTCTGCGTCTGCGTCTGCGTGTGCGTGTTTGTGTCTGCGTGTGCGTGTCTGCGTGTGCGTGTCTGCGTGTGCGTGTGTCTGTGTGCATCAGGTATTAAGTCTGATTTGTTGATATCTGTCCAGAAGGTAATCTGGGGTGCAATGTTATCAAAGCCAATGATCTTTAAGCCTCTTAAAAGCAGCGTGTATGATCTACAGTCCCGAAAGCTTTTGAAAAATCAATTTTAAAAAAAGGAAGCACAATTCTTCTCCCTGCCAGTGCCACTGTAAAGAATGTAGAGATACTGCTGATTCTTTTTCTAAAGTCTGACTGACAAGACAGAGTTCACTAGAGTTCGCTAGAGAGTCTAAACTTTTAGCTAATCATAAGAGTTTTAAAATGGATCCGAATAACCATAGACCAATCACCCTGCCTCCTCAGTGCAGTGGAGCAAAAAGAGCCGTTTACCACACACTGAGACTTCTGCATGATGGATTAGAAAGATTAAAATGATACAATATATTCTAAAGGAACCAGGGTTGAAAGATGTAGGTCCACTGCATCTGCACCTGTAGCTTTTTGTGTGTTAATACCCATGAGAGCTACAGCCAATGCCTAGTGAGAAAACAGTTTAGGCTTGTACTTTTACAAATGTCATGAAATGAATAACAAAAGACAATTCAATCATTAATTGCAAATATTTCATTAAATTCTTTCATGGGTGTGACAACGTTGTTAATATCCCAGTGTTTCTATGAATAGCCCCGGGCCTCATGAGTAATCAGATTTGTATGCCACTTGGTCAGTTTTCTTTGCCAGCAGGAAGCGAGGGCCTGTTTTTTAAAAGGGATTGTCACACACTCTTGAACGTTGGCATAGCAGGACATTCCTTGGTTTCCTAAAGAGCCATGTTAGAAGTTAGGGACCCAAAAGCTGTTCGTCTATAAACTAAAAGGTTGACTATCTCTAGAAGGGACTGTTTTTGATGCTATATAGTACCTTTTAAAAAGTAATAATCATATACATATAAATAATCATATACAGAGTTTCCATTAGAGAGAAGAACAAGTTAACCTGATAAAGAACCATTTACATATTTCATTGTTTTTTTTTTATTCTCATGGATAACCATTTCCTTTATTAAAGAACCCTCGGAGGAATCCTTTTTAAGGGTGTGCGACAAAAGGTGTATTATAAACAATTCCGACACCTTCGTTTTTAAGGGTAGAGCACTGTGTAGTTTGGGTAAATTCATATTTTCCCTAACTGCAATAATAGACCCTCGGCCTGGTGTGTTTCATCCTTTTACTGGGGACTGGAGGCCGGCAATGGAATATTAGTCATTAATTAGCATCCTACTGGAAACTGTGTGCTTAAAAAAAATAGTTTGCCGAAAAATAAACGTACACAATTTTCCACTTAACCAAGAGGCAAACGTCTGACAAGCAGTAGAAGTTCTTTGTTAATGTGGTGCAGCCCTGTGGTTGTGGTTTAGGACACAGTGAGACACAAAAAGCAACAAAACGTCACGAAAGAGGACTGATGTTGGACCAGATTCCATATTTATGGTCTTCACAAAACTGATTCTAGTTTAACACTCCTACTCTTTAAGTGGGTTTTGAACGCAGACACAATTGTCTACAAAGGTTGCCCACAGCGTTTGGGTTCAGGTCCTTGTTATAGCGTGCAGTAAGTCATAGTGTGGGCTAAACCGCATCCACAAGTCCGTACCACTTTAATGAAGCGCTGGGTGCAGTTTGAGTGTTTTGACAGAAGTTTGGGTGTGTCTTTATGAATGCGTTTTCTGTGACTTTTGACCTGTAGTTTATCAGCATTAGCCTCTCAGCCCCAGTTCTGAAGCAAAGGAGCCAAATCTGGACTCCAGATGTCTTGGCTGACTGAGTACATCTGACATAAGTGGGGAGAAATATGCAAATTTGATGTTTTGCCAAACAAGTCATTTAAATCATTGCTTAACAATCGCCTCAATCCACACTTAAGTCGTTAAGTAATCTGAGACTGATTAAGGGGTTTTTGACACTGTGACCGACTGTAATAGCCTTATTGTTGCACTTTTTATAGACAGCATGTTGTAAAGTGTCAGAAACCATTAGCAGAATGATCACAACTGAATTGTTTCTTTAATACGGTCGGCTGATCTAAACTAACAGTGATTCTGGCAGCCAAGGGTTGGTCAAATTTGATTTGCATAAACAGTAGTGGTTTATTCCTTGTTGGCAATGTTTGCAAGACACAGCTAAAGCTTTCGTGCTGAATCAGGTGTGCTGTTGGACCTCTAGGGTGGAATTACACTTTCCACTTCTATATAATGGAAAATTGCAAATGCGATCCCGGGGCATTTTAGGCCTGGGGGGAAAAAAGGCTTGCTTATTAATGATTAAATACATTTAAATAGACACAGCCAGGTGACCTTGGCTGGACTTTGATATGTGGATCCTTTCATTTTCTGTCTCCGTTCACACGCTCCGTTTCGGCGACACCTGATCTCAAACTCCTGCTTTCTTCCCATGTTCCCTCTTCACACCCAGAGAAAAGAAGGCTTTCTTATGACTCTCAGTATAGTAATAATATATGATTGTAAAACAAATAATTAAGGACCAGATTTTAAGGAATGGTCACATGATAAAAAGGGACTTTTTAAGAAATTTACCCCAAACTTTTGCAGTCAAGAGAGTCGAATGTTTATAAAGTAGCCCATCGGTGTTGCTAATTTAGTTTTACACTGGAACTACAAGGCAATTTTAAGTGATACACATTTTCATCACTTGCTAGTTATAGAAGCTTGTAAACAACGTATCATGCAAATTTGAGAATACATATTTTAATTTATGAATTGCATTATTTTCTGGGACTAATCTTGTAGGCCTGTCCCATCATGAATCAGTCATGAATCAGGTCATCTAGTGATTATTTTAATGGTTCATTGATCAATAATCATATACAGACAAACTGTAGCTACAAACATACATGCATTTTGAGATCCTGCTAGTGTGGGTTTCCTCTGTTTCAGTGATGCTCTCAAAAGCTTCAGTCTGATTGATTTGATTTGATTGAGTGGATCGCCAATACCCCCCTCACTGGAGAAGATTCATATGACCTCTGGTAGATACCATATTTAGATACCATATTTAGCATAAATGCTATGTAAACACTAAACAGTTTAATAAAAGAATTAAATACGAATTATTTACAAATCTATAATGATTAAATAATCATTAATAATTACTTGTTTATTATTTTGAGTATTTACTTATCAGAGGGAGAATTTTGTGCTGTCCACACTGTGTGCTGTGTTGTGTTCACGCATGATAGAATGATCACTTGCACTTTTTCACTTATGTTGAAACTGCACAGTGTAGGACTGAACTGGTGTCCAGTCATAAGCTTATCCAGTTTTGGTGTCCAGTCATAAGCTTATCCAGTTTTGTTATATTTGTGGGTTTTTGTGAGTTAGCTATAAGAGCCTAACTCCCTGATGTTTCATGGTTTAGCTGTGAGGTTAGTTCAGTGCGTGTGTGTGTGTGTGACCACTTTGCACATCAGAGTAGCCGTTCTGCTCCATTGGGTTTTTCTGCTCGATTTCATTCCTCACATACTTTATAGAGCAGCCTTGCAAACCCGGCTTCTACGAGTACCAAGACCAGCTCATTAGATTTGGAGCCGCACTGGGTTTTTCAGACCTGCAGCTGGTTTTGTAATGTGTCCGAAACACGTGTGCCGTCTGTAGCATTGCTAATATGTTAAAGATGCTTCTTTTGAAGGTGGAATAGAACACAAAGACTCCACAGAGTTCTTTTTCCATGCCTCAGGCACTGCAGTAAGTGGTTAAACTTTGACATGGAGCAATGTGATTAGACTTTGAATTGGTGGCAAATTATCTTTATCCAGATATATCGCAGCGTTCTGGGGGTGTTGCACGGTCAGCATGCATGAGGGCTTTAACTTCAATATTGCCAATAGAGATGGTAGCTTATAACTTTTTTTATATTTAATATTGCAACCCTTGATGAGGATCTGGCATTTCCCCTAAGCTTTTAAAATGAGAAGTTTTTAACTAAAGCCCATTCCTTATGATGTGTCGCAATAGGAACAAACACAGCTAACAAAGCGTGGGATTCCAGGCTAGATTTGTTACAGTATTTGATCAGATCTCTTCTTTTTTTCCCCCTTTTTGGTGAAATCAGTGCCGTACCAATACCCAGTGCCCAGTACCCAAAAGGCCCTGAGAGTATTTACAGGTTTGTTGCTGGCCTGCTTCCATGTAGCTGTGGGAAAGTACAGTGGTGTCCAGCTCTGAATGCCTAACGTCATTGCGACGGTTGCTTGTGTTTTTTTTTCTATGCAGAGCATCCACAGACTTGCCTGCGCTTTAGGATGTGCTCTAATAAGCAACTTTCAATGAAAAGTTTTGTTAAAAGGATCCCGTTCATGCTTATGGCCCCAGATTATCTGGAAAAGATCATTAAACATGACAGTACTGGTACACTCAGTATTCTTTACTAACAGATAAATGTCTGTTCACCATTTGGGTACATTTATTAGCCCCAAAATTTTTAATTTTGCTCTACTGACTAACAAAAAGGCACCTGATAAAAATTAGAATTCTAATGTGGATCACCAGACAAATGTTAACAAGCTACTGAGTGACCGTAAATAGGATGAAACGGGTAACGAGTGCATTTAGAGGACAGTCTAGAATTTGACTCTGCATCGCCACTCAACCAGTTAATAAGATGTCAGACATGCACTGTTACAGATTCTTTCATCTTATAAAAGGAACTTTTTTAATTTGACATTTCATTTGTAGTTGCTCAGTCAACTTTACAATGCTTAACAAGACAAAATCCAAAGTTTATGTCCCTGTAGGACACTAACATTTAAGGCTGGTAATGTAAATGTGGTTTCTGACGCTGTTGTCTATAAAAAAAAAATTTTTTATAGTGTAAACTAGGGCTGCACAATATATCGCAAATGTACTGTCATCACGATATCAACATGCGCAATATCCATATCGCGAAAGACTGACTGAACTGCAATAAATGGTGTTTTTCCAAAACTCTTCACCCAGAGCCACAGAGAAGAGTGCAAACAAAATTACTGGGCAGTTTCTTCATCTTCTGTGCTGTTATTTTTTTTTCTGGCTAAGGACTTACTATAATTTAAATTATGTTTACATTTATTTAACATTTAAAATTATTTTAAAAATATTTTCAGATTTTTTTTTTCAACAATGTTCAGTGGTTCAAATGTTTTATGGGAGGCATTAAAAGCTCTGTAAGTAAATTCTTTAAAAAATAAAACATGTTGGAATGGAATTGTTGGATTTTTTTCTGCATATACTAGTCAATGTTTTTCTGCTTTGGATTTGATGGTAACACAGACTTCAGACACTAACACTGTAAAGGCTAAGTTTTTATTTACTTATTGCATGTGATATCGCCATCGCAACATTATCGCATATCGCATATCGCATGTTTTCCTAATATCGTGCAGCCCTAGTGTAAACCATACATTTTCACCCAAATATATTTCATTTTAACCTCAGCTTAATACATCCCCCTGAAGGAAAATGTAAAGGTAAACCCATATCTGTACTGTACAGTTTACACTGAACTTCTGCAGTGCTAGAATGTAAATACAGATGTTACCCCTGTATAGACTGGACTGTAATTCACGCAGCATGTTTTCTTTGGTATTCACGGTCATTTTCTTTGGTATAAGCAGGTAAATACAGTAATAAATTCATTGAATTTAAAGGAATAAAATCAGAGGACTTTAAGAAGAACAAAACGGAAACCACGAGAACACTCGAGACGCTCCAGGGGGGACATTCTGGACTGCAACTGCGTCACAGGGCAGCAACCAATTAGCAGCAAGGAGAAATAAATAGCATTCTCAGATTGGCTACTTTCAAACCTCCCATCCCTAAATACAGCTGTATTTCTTCATTCAAAGACGTGCTTTCTTTGTGTTTCTCTCCACAGTACCAATTTATAGTTATTTTTTGAATGGAAATGTGGCTGAATTTACATTAAAATTTGTTACAAAAAAAATCCTAAAATGCATTCAAAATTGTGACCTGATCTGGCAAAATGAGTCGCAGTGACCCAAATTCATTAAAAAGATGAGAAAATAAGCTTTAAAATGATATCTTGGTCAAAGCTGTATCTTAAACGGTTGTAAAGTTACAATCGTTT
>JBBJLR010004773.1:0-14153 GCA_037577145.1 Brachypetersius gabonensis
ACACACACACACACACACACACACACACACACACACACACACACACACACACACACACACACACACGTGTATATATATATATATTTGTATATCCTCTACACCTATACACACCACTTGCTCTCACCTTTAGCACCACTGACACTGTCCTTTACCACTGCAGCTGTGTTTTTGTCACCATCTGTAACACCTGTAATACAAAGCAAAATAAATACTTACATAAATACCCAAATACACCAAACATGTACCTAACACTATGTTAAACACTCCTTCTTATTTGCCTGTACAACTGTACAATGTTGTACATCAGTCACCGCCAACATTAAAGCCACTGAGGGAGAAGGGAATATTACGGATTATCTCATTACAATGGCACCCGTCAAGGGGTAGAATATATTAGACAGCAAGTGAACAGTCTGTTCTTGAGGCAGGAAGAATGGCAAGGATAAGGATCTGAGTGTAGGGATTTGACAAGAGCCAGATTGTGATAGCTTGTCTTGAGGGGTGTTTCTGGTATCCAATAGTTAGAGCCTACCAAAAGTGGTCCAAGGTAGGGAAAGCAGTCAACCAGCACAGGGTCATGGGCATCCAAGACTAATTAATGGTTAGTCTGTCTGATCCAGTGCCAACAGAAAGCTACTGAAGCACACATTGTGGGAAAAATTAACACTGGCTTCGATGAGAAGGTGTCAGAACTCATAGTGCACCTCAGTTTGCTTCACATAAGGCTGTGCAGCCGCTGACCAGAGTCCAAAGCTGTTAAACGCTGAAAGTGCATACAATAGACACCTGGGGAGGAGACTGTAAAAATATTTAATGTTTGAGGAACATTAAAAAAAAAAAAGATCAAGGTGTTCACTAGGCTTCCAAATTTCACTGAGCTCAGTTCCATCAAGTATCTGTGGGATGTGTTGGACAAACTATCTCCAGCATGCATGATTCACAAGGTCTGCTGCTAATGACTTGGTGTCCCATACCACAGCACACCTTCAGAGCAGAGTCCTGCACCGGGTACCCGGAGATAGTCGGTGAAATGAGCGGATTTTAATGTTTTAATGGCATGAATTTTACAGGCCGGTATGCGGGCGGGTCAGTAGCAAATCAGCTGTATTGTAACCTGCAAAAGTAACATATAAGTGAATATCTAAATACAGTGGACATATAAGTTTAATTTGTTTCGTGACGGAGCTCGTAACTCAAATTACTCGTATGTCAAATCAATTTTCCCTATTGAAATGAACTGAAATGCCATTAATACCACTGTATTTGACTGTCATGTACACACTGTCATCACTGCAGTGTGTTCACTGCTCTCCAGTGAGAGAATTTTCTTCCGCTGAATTTGTGATTCAAGAATGCAGGTCAAACTATATCGTGGCGAGCGTGAGAGAGAAAAATGTGAAGCCAAATCTCTATTTATTCTCAGCTAACAGCTTCAAAATATACTGGCATGACCAGGTACTACTCCACAAGACCAACAGCAGAGCTACGACTCTGGAGGAGGGCGACTGGCGAGAAGGACTCACATTCACTATTTAACACAATTTACACACACTCACCATAAATAAGCTCTAATACTACATAACAACATCTACCCCCCTCTAATGTTCCCCAAAAACACATAAAAACGGCCAACTGACCATTTACTCCACACGCAAAGCCCCATGGGAGGCCAGTACTGCCGTGCGCTTCTAATTTGTGTGTGATTTATCACAGGCCGGGTGGGTAACGGGTGGAGTGTTAATGGACCCGGGTGGGTGCGGATTTAACTCTGATATAGTCACGGGTGAACCGGTGGGTGCGGTGCTGTACTGTCTGGGTGCGGGCAGGTGCAGGTCTCCAAAAGTGAACCCATGCAGGACTTCAGAGGCCTTCTTTCACTTTTCTGTTTATGGTTTGTGTTCCTTTCTGTTACAGCCCACTCCTGCCTATGAGTTATTTTTTTCCTCTCTGCCTTTATTTTAATCTCTCCTCTGTTTAGACATGCTTGACTTTGCTCTTCTCCATCTTTCTATCATTTCTTTTTCCATATCCATACTTCCTGCTTTATTCCTTTTTTTCAAATTTAAAATAGCTTTGCAGGTTTGAAAAGAACTCGAACTGATCAACTTTGACTGGAAGATGGTTCCACAATCAGAGGCAAGAACAGCTTCCACTCAAGGTAGGTTTGGTGTCAAAAGGAGTAGTTATACAGTAAAGAGTCATCCTTACTTTAAAGAATGGTGAAAGATCTGTGGTTTTTTGGAGTTGTTTGTCCTCCATGGGACCATGGATCCTTGGCTGGACCTGCTTGAGTCTGACTTTGTCTGAATCTCTCAGAGTGAGTCTGCCTGCCTGTGTCTTTCCAGGTCTGTCTGTGCCTGTCACTCTGAATCTCTAACAGTCTCCATGTCTCCATGAAGTACTAGGACGTTTCTGTTCTGTTCAGTCGAGCTACAGTATCATCAGGGTTGCTAGTTTGTCATTATTCAAACTCTGTCTAGTTCAGTAGAATAGCTATTTAGAGCAAAATTGATTCTCATTTCGATTCTAATCCTCCAATGTTGCGAAGCTCAAGTACCTATTACGACATCCGCCTCCATAAAATCCCTCATGTTGACCTTTTACAGTGTCCATTTATTTCCAGCTGCTTCAACAGTGTAGCTGCTAATTCAACGCCATAGGTGTTAATTTGATGCTGGAGATTATGCGGCGTAAAGAGACACACTCCAGTGAGCCACACAGACAGAGCAGAGCTTGAATTAAAAATGAATTCGTCAACACTGATTGTATAACATCTCTGTTCCATTATGTGTCATATTCCGTTTGATCTTATTTGGTTTTATACTGAAGAAAACATCTCTACATCCACAACAAACCGCACATTTTTCAAAAAGGTAATTTCTACTTTGTCAAGCAACACACCCTAGAAAATGCCCAGTTTATTAAGGCTTTATAACCTTACAAATCTTTTATATGTTGTCTTTACATACATTTCTTTTCAACCCAAATTTGCATGGATTAATTGCCACGTAGAACATTTATACTGTACTATTCGATTAGATTTGTTTATTTGACTTTGAGTAATGATTGGCCCTCATGTATATGGAAGACTTGGATTTCACCGTGCTGCCAAGCTTCTCTCTCATTCTCTCTCTCTCCTCATACTCTCTCTGTCATTTTCCTCTGCTAATAAGCAGCACTGATCAAAAACACAACGAAGCTGGCCCTGGAGCAAAAAAAGGAAAAACACGCCAAGACTGGAATCTCAATCAATGTGGTAGCCTCACATTCTGCCACTGCGCCGATATGTCACTCAATAGAAACAAATTAGCTGTCTCTCTAATTTGGCTCTTGCACAGATAAAAATATGAGGCCTATCATTTGGAAAGAGGGCATGACGTGAATACAAAGGAACCCGAACATGAGACTACTATCAGAAGCCTTTAAGGCTTTCAGGGAATGCCTAAAATAACTCCAAAGAAATAAAAGCATTATCATATTAACAAAGGAAATCTTGAGAACAATCACAATTGCAGCTTGCAAAGGCAAGCCTACATTGTTAGTTTGGGACTAAAAACCTAAAAGTGTCCCCAGTCTTTTGGACTATGTATGAAGGTCTCTCTTACATCGGTCCTGTTCTAGGAATGGCCCTTAACTGGTGTTACACTATGTTTTTTAGAAGGGTTCTGTGTACTTGCACATCTCATTTAGGAAAATTGTTATTTATTGACCTGAAGCCAAAAGGGCTATTGTTTTAAGTATATTAGTTCGTGGTAGGATTATTATTATAGTTTGAACATTTTCATGCATAGTTTCAGTTTTAGGTCAGATTATGGTGAATATTTCATCAGGGACTTACCTATATACTCAGTAATTCTACATTGGAATTGGAGTTGTTTCCTTACAATTATCATATAAATGATAAGAAAACATGTACAAAACAAGACTACATTTTTTGCTGCAAGCCCAGGGAATTCATCAGTCCTCTCTAGTGATACAGTCTGGTTACAAATAGTAAAAGTGTAAACCAGTTAAAGAGAGCCTGTTAGTAGCAACCAGCGAAGTTCAGCTTGTTCAGAAATAACCACATGCTTTTTCCTGCTTTGAAATATGAGCCCCTGAAGGAATGTTTTGACTGGCTTCTAAAAAAGTGGGCTCAGTGTGATTTAAGCTCAAAGTTATATTCTATACAGTAGGAATACAGAAACTGACCTATAACTGTGTGAAATTTAGTATTTATACCCTACATTTAAGTTTTATACAAGAAGGCACAGTCTGTGGCTTTTTATAAAGTCTGCATTAAATATCACTACTTAACAACAAACATAAGTAGTTTTTCAGAATCTTACTCTCAGTAAAACTCTCAGTATTATTACAAAAAGGTCATGAGCTGATTAGAAATGCCCATGCTTTATTTCATATTTTGTTATATCCATGTGAAGCATAGCAGCTGCAGTTCCTCTTTTGCCTGAACTCGGTGCTCAATGTGTCACAACATGTACAGCACAGACATCTCTCCAGAATCAAGGACACTGTTCACTTTTATGATATAGCAATATTATAACAGTGAAAATGATATGCTGCACAGCACAATGACTAAAACCAGACATTCACCCATTGAATGACATCGCTTAAGTATTTGCTGCTACTGTGACGTCCACAGAGCGGCCACTAGAGGCCGCAGTGGGGTTAGTGTTCGGTTTTTGTTTACGGGTCTTTTATTTTGAAATAAGAGGATGTTTAGTGTCTGTGATCAGCGTCACCTGTTCTGTGTTTCAGTTTAAGTGATTATGTTTACTGAGTCTTTGGTGTATTTAAGTTCTAAGAGTTCATGTTTGCTTTGCTGGTTATCCCTCACAAATGCCCTCACGTTTCCCGCTCCTTGTGTTTCTTAGTTCTGCTTTGTGTTTTTAGGCCCATGTGCCTATTTATGTTTTGTAGTAGAGTCTATGTCCTTTTTATCGCCCCTCGCCTCGTGTTCCCAGCACAGCAGACGTGACAGAATAACCCGCCTTCAAGAGGTGCAGCAGGTTCCTACACAGAATCCCAGGCTTGGTATCCCCAAGGAAGGCTGCTGCCAAAAATGCATCGTGGGGAGAGCATGAGCCAGCATTGTACCAGCACGGAGACCGTGGGCTACAAGGCTTGTTGGGAGTGAAGGTCCTCCAGACTTGTAAACCATTCTGAGCACTCTGGCTTTCAGGCCGGCTTTGAGGTGCATTCCCCTCTGGTGCTTTTTCAGCTTCGCTGCTGGTCCCTAAGCTGGCGCTTCGGCTCTATCCTCTTCTGTTTTGCGGCCCCCCAGACACTCCCTTCTGCAGCTCGGTAGGGGCTTCAGGTGGTGGCTCCGCAGGGCTCCAGCTTGCAGCGCCACAGGATTGTCTGCACGTTGCTGTCAGAAGGGCAGTGTACAGAGCTACAGGAGCTGAGCCTGGCCCATCCTACACTCGCGCATTCTGAAATCTCAGGACGTCATCAAGGGATATTTCCCCCCTGGTGCTCTTTCTCCAGCGTGGAAGCAAGTACAGCCCCGAATGAAGACCAAGGCTGCGCCAGCCATAGCCTCTCTGAAAAAGCGATGTGTGCTCATGTGCCGCTGCCAGCACCGAGGGCCGTTTTCCCGGCGCACCGCTAGCACAATCTAGCCCCTTGCCTGCAACCTGGACGTTTAGCTCCAATAAAGACTGGGGCAAGCAGTCTGGAAGGGACCTGGACACCCCCAGGTGTTCTGGAAGAGTGCTCTTGGAGAAAAGAAGGCTGTATATTTTAGGGGGGCATACATGGGATAGTGGGCCCCCGAGGCTGCTCCGAATGCGCCCATGGAAAGGGAGGACATGTGGGGCACACGGGTCAGCGGGAATGGTTTTGGGGTGTTTGTTTGCCGCCTCGTACCCCGCCTCCGGCATTCAGATGTTGGATCGCCCTTCAGAATCAGTCAAAAACAATTTTTTTTTTTTTTTTTTTTTAAGATTTCCATACACAGATAATAAATAATAAAGGTTAGCACAAAGCACTTTTACGCACCTAATAGTATAGACTAGAATGTCTAAATGGCCTTCTACACTTGAAAATCCATCTAATTTTCCTTAGAGCAATGCAAAGAGTAGATTACATTGCAAGATAAATAAGAGGCTGAGGGGTGCACAATATTCTTAGTGAAGGAGTCGTGCCAATTCGTGATCCTCCCGCCTCCATGGCACTTGCCCGGTATAATTTGAAAGGCATTTGTTTGTAATCTTTGAACAAAGTATTAAGACTTTTTTCATGTGCTTTTTAATTACATCGCCATGCACAAGAAGGTGGAAAAAACATAATAGAAATGAATACCATCATGTTTTAGCTCTTACTTCCAAGACCACCACCTTTTGCCTGTTACTCAGAGATCCTGCATGTGTGAACCACAGCGCAAAAGGAAAATGAGAAATTACATCACACAGAACAATGTTTTGAAAGATGCCCTAGGCACCTTTATATTTAAGATTATATGGTGGCTTGAATAAAACTTTCTTACCCATGAAAACTGACTGGATTGCTGTGTTTTCCCTTTTTCTCAAGGTTTTTGATGTTTCAATATTTCCTTGCCCTGGTAATGCTTAATAGAAGGACGGCAAAAGTACTGTGGGCTCAGACACAGTGAGTGCTCTGATGTTAAAACTCAGTTTGTAACAATAAAATGCTTTCTTTTTGAAATGTAAACATGGCTATCAAGTGAATTTGGTGCCAAGAACAATTGAAATACATGCATATTGGGTGAATATCAAATACCTTAAGCTTCACCCCTTGGCAGTTTCAATAAAAGCCTGTGTTTTCTGTCTTAGAATTTCATTTGGCCTGACATCTCACTTTGCTTCCTTCACTTTGTCTACACCGCCCAGGTTTAAAGGTTTTCTCTGCAAACACCATTTTTATTTTCAATGTGGCATTTTCCACTTTAAACATGCACTCTCTCAGACAGTCTCATATGGCTAGAAGCTTTCATCGGGGTTCAAGCACACATGCAGCCCCCTGATTATGCTAAGTAATTCACCAAGTGTTGAGAAAGGGCCATGCTGCCTGACAGCTGAGTGTAGGAGCTATGTAGGTCATGCCAAAGCCCGACCTTTTTTGCATCTTTTCTGTTGCCTTCTCTTGACTCTTTTGCTCTGTTTCATTTTCATGCTAACTCTTTCATCTTTTCACCCTCTTGTCCCTTCACACCAGCTATTGTATTTCACTTGCAGACTGTACAATCTTTCCCATACAGCATGTGGTGGAAGAGTGAAAGGAAAAGAACAAATCGAGAATAGAGGGAAAAGTGTTTCAGTGCCTATAACGAATCCTTTAGAGTCAAAATGAACATTTTGAACACTTTAACCTTTCACTTTAAGGCTGCAGCTAACAACAATCTATATAACCAGCTAACCTATTGACTATTATGGCTTCTACTCTGTTCCTCTCCTCTTACTGGCATCACCATTCAGCTCTGTCTATGCTAAAAGCAGACGGAATTTCTTATTTTACAAAAGCCATAGGACCCATAGGTTCATTATGTAATTTTGGAACGACTATATTTATTGCCAGAACAGTATATGTAAGATCAGATGAGCCTAAATATCAAAACTAATGATGTGAATGACTTTGGTGAAGTGAATAACATGCTTTCATTAGAATGGCACCTGTTATGGGGGCAGGGGGTGGTGTATTAGGCAGCATGTGGACAGTCAGTTCCTAAAGCTGATATGTTGGAAACTGGAAAAATGGGCAAGCGTGATGATTAAAGCAGCTTTGGCGAGGGCCAAATTGTGGTATGCAGCGGTTAAAATCTACCAAAACTGGTCTAAAGAAGGGCAACTGGTAAACTGGTGACAACACCATGGGTGACCAAGACAAGACCAGCAGGGGGGCAAAGACTACCCTGTTTGGTCTGAACCCACAGAAAAGAGAAAAATGTCAGAACACACAGTGCATCACAGCTTCTGAGCATGGGCTGCACACCCCAGATACCACCCCAGTGCCCATCATGACCCCTCTCCACCACCAAAAGCACCTATAAAGGGCAAGTGAGCATCAATAGATTAGGGCAGGGGTGTCAAAACCGGCCTGATAGTGGCTTCAATCCGGCCTGCTGGATGAGTTAAAGTTTAAAAAAAAAAAAAAAAAAAGACAAACTCGAAATTCGTAATAAAATGCAATCGTAGACAAGTGTGTTAGTCAGAGGAGAGGGGCACGTAGTGATGGGCACTTCAGTTCTGTACTGAATTGCTAGAATCAGTTCACTCAAAAGATTTGTTCACCGAATCGTTTAGTGCCTGGCGGGAGGAGCGACTCTGACTTCCTGAACCGATTCACAGCTGAACGGTTCAGGCTTCAGGTCAGTTCAGGGCTTCGGGACCAGGAGACCAGAGTGTTGAGGCTGTAGGCCTGCACAAGGCTGGAATGGGCAATCAGCAAGAAGCTTGGTGTGAAGGTGACTGTTCTTTCGATTATTCGGAAATGGAAGAAATATAAAATATCCATTAATTGCCCTCAGTCTGGAGCTCCATGCAGTATCTTGCCTCATGGTGTGAGGATGATCATGAGAAAGGTGAGGGATCAGCCCAGAACTACACGGGAGAAACTTATTAATGATCTGAAGGCAGCTGGGACCACAGTCACTAAGAACACTATTGGTAACACACTGTATCATCATGGACTGAAAGGTCCTCCTGCTCAAGAAGGCACATGTGAACATCTAAATGATTCAGAGAAGGTTTGGGAGAAAGTGCTGTGGTCAGATGAGACCAAAATCGAGCTCTTTGGCATCAACTTGATGTGTTAGGAGGAAGAGAAATGCTGAGTATGACCCAAAGAACACCATCCACACCAACAAACATGGAGGTGGAAATGCTTGGGGATGTTTTTCTTCTAAGAGTACAAGGATGACAGGATCACAGGACCAACTGAGCTTTGGACAAGAACCTCCTTCCCTCAGCCAGAACACTGAAGAGGGGTTGTAGGTCTTCCAGCAGGACAATGACCCAAAACTCTGCCAAGGTAGCAAAGGAGTGGCTAAAGAAGGAGCACTTTAAGGTCCTGGAGTGGTCTAGACAGTCTCCAGACCTCAATCCTATAGAAAATCTGTGGAGGAGCTGAAGGTTTAAGTTGCCAAGCAGCAGCCAACAAACCTAAAGGATTTAGAGAGTTTCTGTAAAGAGGAGTGGGTCAAAATCTGGTGACCGACTGCAAGAAAGCTCTTACTGCTGTGCCAACAAGGGTTTCTCCATCCATGTCCATGTTTTGCTGGGGTATCAAATACTTATGAAATGTAAATAAATTTGTAAAGTTTATGGGGCAAGTTTTTTCCTGATTTTTGGTTGGTGTTCTGTCTCTTTCTGTACAACTGCAACTACCTCATGAATTCAGCAAACTTACAAATTCAGCTGAGGATGCAATAATTATACTCCCACTATACGTAGAGAAAGCAGGCGTGCCCCGATTTTGCCTGAGCTGACTTGCATGTGGAGCCACTGGACGACCAGACGGTAAAAATCAAGAAAAGTGGACAGGAAACTACGATACAAAGTAACACATTTTAGTGTGGAAAAACACATATACAGTAACAGGTAGAACTGTTAAAAAATCTGAAGGGTTAAGTTTCCCTGAGCCATTAGCTATGCTTTGTATAAATGGTCCTACCCTACTTCATCTCAATGCCCTGGTTGTAACCCCAAAACCAGATGTCCCCCATGTTTTCTTTTCATCCCATTTTAAAGGCTTTTTTGTTTTCCTAACATTGTCCTGGCCACCCCTGTTGGAAAGAACAAACGTGTTGCCTTTCAAACTAGCCAAGGGCCCTTTGAGAATAAGTCTGCTTACAACGACATTGCTGCCATGCGCATCTTGTAAGGTTAGGTAAATGCTCTCACCATGCAGAGCTCCTTTTTCAACTGTAGCTCAACCCTCACTGCTCCCTCGCTCATTATCTTTCTCCCCCCACTCTTTCTTACTGCCCCTCTGTCTTTCTTCCACTGCCTCCAGTGACAAAAGGTGGACTGCGATCAAAAGGACCACTTGGCTTTTCACTGAAGGAACGTGCAGGAGAAGCATCTACGGCATTTTGCCCTTCAGCTCAGGTTGTAATTGGCTTCAATTGTCCGGAGCCGTATCATCTGGCAGCCATGAAAAGGAAGAGGTGAAAAAAGCTTCCAGAGTGCGCTTGTCTCCAAGTGTGTTGGCTTGGTTTGGTGGATCTGCTGCTACTCCAGGTCCTAGCCCCTTGAATATTTACACATGGAAATAAACGGTTTGCTCTTTACATTTACCACTTCATTAACTCCAGTGGCCCAGGCTCTCATGAATGCCTGCTGGATCTAGATTCGGGAAATGTTTTAAGAAGGTGCACAACTAGGTGCACCAACAACTTAAAATAAATAAAACATAAAATAAACCAAAAAATTACAAGACATTTGACATTGTCCCAATAGGTATGCCATGGGAAAGTGGATGATTAGTGGGGAATTCTATTGATTTTACAAAATGTTGTAACGCCCATGGTCACCGGCCACTAGAGGCCGCTATTGTTTAAGTTTTTGTTTAAGGACTTTTAAGTTGACACACCTAAGTTGATTATTGTCACAGCTGTTTTGTGTTTAGTTAAGAGAGTGTCCTTTGTTTGTTATGTATTAAAGTTCCACTGTTTCAGTTTGTAGTTGTCCGTTTACCAGCACATTAGGCTTTGTTGTCTTCTGTTTAAGTTTGGAGAAAGCGTATCTGCCCTTGTGCCTTGTTTTTGTTTATATTTTTATTGTGATTAAAAATAACCAAAGAATGGAAGTCTGCATCTGTGCCTCCTGCTCGAGCTTTCCAAGCCAGAGTTTGACAAATATCTGCATGATTAAACATTTAAAAGTTATTCAGAGTCATGTGACATGCTCCAGTTCACAAAAACATACCCGGGACTGGTAGTGATAGGACCCATTTTAAGCAGTACATATTGATATTTGTGTGGTAGGTTTCTCTGAAGCCAACAATTTAACAACAAACCATTCAAAGTCATTTTGTTTACATCTCAACAATTAAAAAAGTAAAGTTTACAGAAAACTGTAAATCATCTTTAAAGCCCCACTGTATGGGGGAAGCCAACAGCAACACAGGCAAGAAAAAACTCCCTAAACTCCCTCTTCCTTTGGTCGACGCCACATAGTCAGAGAGAACAAAAAATATCACTATAGGGATAATAACTAATAATAAGAGGCAAAATATGCAAACGTAATCGCTATTGAGCGGCTAGCGGTCTATAGATATCAAAGTTTAATTAGAGTTTGTGAGTAGTAATTTTGGTAAGAAGATAGGCTGCACATGCTGGTGGTCAAGGGTGGTCAAAATGGTCTGAAGGGTAGGAGTCTCCAGAGCAGCGTTGAGTAGTTTGAGCTTTGGTTGGGGGTGGGGGGACGTGGGGGGTGGGGTATGGGGGGGTTGGGGAGCAATTGGCCCACAGAGGCTGAACTGTTCTCGGACACACTACGAAACAAAATGTACTTAAAATGAGTCTAACCCTTCCTTAATTTTCCCCTGAAAATACACCAGTCTGCTTAATTTGAATTAAGTGCCCATTAATTTGTGAACCGATCCCTTACTTTGACCTTAAAAGTGCATTTAAGGCATGTGCGTCACGTCGCGTGCTCGGGGGAGTGAGGTGAGGCGCATGCAGGCAGGTTCCATGTGATGGGAGTTTATTTACTAAATGGACACAGACTCTACTACAAACCAAAACAGGTATGAGGACCATTAACACAGATCTGGGAAGGTGAGGGTCATAGTGAGGGATGACCAGCAAAGGACAGACACAACTTAAATACAAGACCTTACTCAAACCTGAACCAATAGGAAAACCCAATCACTGAACTAAGACACAAGACACCTGAACTTAGACTCGAGACGCAAGATACAAACATACACAGATTTCAAAATAAGAGTCTAGACCAAAAACCTAAAACAGTGGCCCCCACTGGCGAGACATTACAATGAGTGTGAAAGCCATTCATCTTGAACACAAGGCATTAATTCAGGAGGTCCTATTATTCAAGGGGCACATTTGAAAAAGTAAGGGGAAAATCAGTAGTTTTACCCCTTAATCTGTGCACTTTTCTCCTTAATTTTCCTTCATTTCCTGGTCAAAACTAAGGTCATTTTAAGGTATTAAATTAAGGGGTTTGGTTTCGTAGTGACAGGTGAGCAGGGCACTCCAGTGATGGCTAATCTGGTTTGAAGCTGTGACCTGGAAACACTGATGATGGTGAATGAATGGCCAGCTATTCCAAAAAGTTCTACAAAAGTTGTCTTAAACTACAATGTGTAACTTTGCTCAAGAACAAATTAAAATGCAGGATTTTGTTGCACAATAGAACTGAATATATCTGCTTTGACAGTTAGCATAAATCCCTTCTGAAATCTACCTCTAAAGCAGTCCACAATCTTATTCAGTCTTTGTGACCTATTCACCGAATAAAGCGTCAAGTTTGGTTCCTTTTGTCCACTGCGCCCTCTCAAAACCTACAAATGTGTTCTTCTTGACAATGAACCATGAGTGAAGGGTTATAAACAGCTCCAGGATGCCTCGACATATTGTGTTCAATAAGAACCTTTGCTCGGCATTCTGAGTCTACCGCCTCAACTTATTAAGAGCAAGCATTTTCCAATTAACCTGCGCAGCCGCATCTGAACAGGATTCTCGAAGGTGCCGCTGCATGTCACTGGGCTTGATTACACACACCTTCAGTTCGGCGCTCAGTTCTGGTTTGTTTGAAGGGCCTGAAAAACCTTGTAACTAAAGAACATGAAGAGTTTAAGGCCACAGTTCAAGTTGTGATACTCTGAAGAGTGACTATATACAAAGCATTTTATTCTGGTAGGTGCGTTCAGTCCATAGCTGTGAGCTGTACTTACCTTAAGCTTAAACGAAATATATTTTTAATACATTTTGGACACCACATGATTTATAGTGTAGTGCTTCATGTTAAATCAGCTTGAGTCAATACTGTTATTTTGCCACACTATTTACATTAAGAACAGTTCAATTGTGTCCCTCATAATTGAATAGTTACAGTATAGTTACTGATAAAATGTAAAATTACAGTAGTAAAACTCCTGTTTTCACTGTGTATCTTGATAGTAACAACATTTTCCTTTATGTAATTACACATATGTGATTGGATGAGGACAATTCTTCTTGGAAAACAGCAGTTCACCCTCTTACATGTAATTACATGAGAGTAAGTATGCTGTCATTTGTATTAAGATGCAATTGCGTATGTAGAAGGTATACTACTGCAATTGTTTGCATTTTTTTAGAGGCCTGTTTTAAAGCACAGGCCTGTTTTTAAAGTAATAAAGAACATATTAATTCAATGTACAATTTTAATGACAATTTTTTGAGGCAGTTTGTCTATTTCAGTGTCAAAAAATGAATGTTAGAAACTGTTAACTGTTTTCTTATAGCAAAAAAATGTTTTTTGTAAACTATTTCCACATTTAGAAGATCTCCCCTTTTGTTCAGTAACATTTTTAACACTACAAATAATTATAACGATGAAAAAACTGACATTTTCCGTTACTGAGTTGCATCTGAAGCATTTTCCTTGTTAAAGCAACATTTGCTTTAATAAACTGTTTAGAAACCCAGAGGTTACACAGAAGAATTTGTCTAACCATTCACACACATCTGCGACAAACCCTGCGTTTGTGAAGCTGAGTGTGAATATATTTAGATGGACTTACAGCATGCTGTTGCAATGCTGTGCACACAGGTCAAGTGATCAGAAACAGGAACAGGAAAGGAACACCTGGAGAGTGCTTTGGATGTGGCTAGACAGGTAAACATTACTCAGTTACTGAGTCCTCCTTCATCATTCACCCCCCAACTGCTCCAGCTGTATTCTCTGGTACTGTCAGTACACGGCGTGCTTTGCCTGTCGACTGTTTCACCGGTGGGTTTTCCAGCTATTGTGTTTTCAGCATCAAACAGCAAGAATTATCTCATCATTATCTACACACTCATCATTATCTACACACTCATCATTATCTACACACTCATCATTATCTACACACTCATCATTATCTACACACAGAATTATCTACACTCTCATCATTATCTACACACAGAATTATCTACACTCTCATCATTATCTACACACTCATCATTATCTATACACTCATCA
>JBBJLR010004827.1:0-14148 GCA_037577145.1 Brachypetersius gabonensis
TATATATACACACACACACATATATATAAACACCCACCCACGTGTGTACGTATTTTACATAATTAATATGCTGTCGTGCACGGGGTTTTTATTTTCTCCATCTGTACGCACTTCGAGATTTTTGCGTAGAATCTAAAGTGCTATATTAATAAAATGTATACTCTAATCTATCCCCATACTCTGTTATCTCTGTTCTAAATGTGCATCGTGATTAGGTCTGAGGCTGTGAGGCTCTGAGGCAGTGTCTCTCTTACGCAACCCTGTGAAGGTTAGGATGACAGCCGGACAGCTGCGCACGCCTGGGCTATTTCAGGGTTATGCACTTAAAAACAACGGTGTCTTTCTAAACGTGCCTCACAAATGCACCTTCATAACACGTCGAAAATATAAAGATATCAAGATATGTCAGGATGGTTGCTACATGGTGGAGGTCATTCATGCAAAACTCCCTCCGCAGCCAAAATACTCATCGCGACTCTGAAACTACAAGGACCAGGATTCATTGCGAGAGCATCTCTTAAGGAACCTGCCGCTGCAAGAGCGTGATGATGTTCATGCGGACCTCTCCTCCAGCACGTAGGCACGCGGTCAGGTGACATATTGGTCTGTAGCACCCAATTAAACTAATTTAAACACAGAAATAAATGTGATGAAATATGGATGTTGTTAAACCCCATAATTAACGCAAAAACAAGGGTAAGAAACGATAAACACTAATGTGTCCCACAGGTAGGAAATATAATGCATTATTTGCATTATTACAGCAGCAAAATACAAAAAAAAAACCAAGTAGAGACAGCATAACCAATAGAATAAAAGCTGTATGCGTGTATATACACAGTGGATATATGCATGTAGGTACACAGTGCATATATATCCACTTGTTAGGAGACCCATTGATATACCGCTATTTCTCATCATGTTTTAGCTCAGATGGTCAACAGGTGATACTTCTGAAAAGATCGTGATAAAGGTGTTTTATCATCTTTCAGCAGAAGCCTGATTACATAAGAGCAACACAACACAGACTCACAGTGGTGACCAGACGCACTGAAGAAAAACAGGCTTGGCTAAAGCTAGCATTCATTTTTTCTCTTTCGTGCAAGAATGACATGCCTATAAATATAATGTATAATGCTTAACAGTAGTGCTGTTTTTTTCTTTCACTAGTTATTTTTAATGTGCTGCCAAACGCAATTCTGCGTTGGCGTATTACAGTACACCCAATGTTCAGCTTCATACTAAGCTAAAACACTTTTTAGGTTTTTCAACATAATAATCAAAGCTGAATTTTTCGTCCCACCTTGAATGATGCTGCAGTTACAAGTCTAGGTCCTGTAACTGCCGCACCGTTTAGGGTGGAAAGGGAAAAATCGAGTTTAGATTTATTAGTGAGGTAACACAGTTAATTACCGGTTTTCTTAACCTAATAATCAAGGCTGCTGGTTTGGTTCCACCTTAAATATTGCTGCAGTTACGCCTTGCTGGACCATTTAAGGGCCATTAGAGCTTAATCGTTAACATTACTACTAATACTACGACGGGTAATAATAGATATGACAGTAAATAATAAATAGCACACAGTCTATTGGCCTTTACACACTTAGGAAGAATGAATGGTGAATTCATTCAGAGAAACGGATTTTTAAATCTATCATCTATAAAACACAGACCCCCCGCGCTCTCTCACCTGCAGCCTGAGTGTGAGTTAAGCTGGAGTAAACCTGGGTCTGGAATGTCTTGGGGGTCTGTCTGCTCTGGTCAGTACAGCAGGGTCTTCTGCAGCTGTGCGGCTCGCACGGGGCGGTGCGCGCGCTTTAAGAGGGCAGCGGGGGCGCGCGTGCATTTGCATATGAATAAGTAGGGCGTGGTCTCGAGCCTCGTGGTGGAAGTCACGTCCCTGTTAAAGGAACGTCACGCGTGGTGCGGATGTGGTGGAGTGACTCAAGTGTGGAGAGAGTGTGTCATCATAAAGGGGTTTCCAGTTATACATCTGATGCACTGTACCACCATGTTTCATATTACAGAGCTAAAGGAGACAGATGGATGGATGGATGGATAGATGATGGCTAGATGGATGGATGGAAAAAAGGATAGATGAATGGATGGATGGTTAGATAGACGAATAGACAGATGATGGATCAGTGTATGAATAGACAGATAGGTGAGTCGATTATACATAGATAGATAGATAGAAAGATAGATAGATAGATAGATAGATAGATAGATAGATAGATAGATAGATAGTTGTATGACTAGACAGACAAATGCGTGGATGATGGATCTATGGATACATAGATGGATCGACAGAGGGATGGATGGATGAATAAATTGTGGAAATTTGTGGAAAACCTTCCAAGAAGTGGAAGCTGTTATAGCTGCAAAGGTGGGGCAGCTCCATATTAAAGTCTATGGATTTGAATTTGGTGTAATGGTCTGGCGTCCCAAAACCTTTGTCTAGTGTACATACATACACATAAACACTCCCCCATTTTGTCCATAAAGTGTACATGCATACACACAAACACTCTCCCCCATCCACGTTATTCACAAGAAAACACTGGCCAGTTTCAAGACAACACTGGCCAGTTTGTGGCTATAAGCCTCGTATGCAGCAAGCACCATGCTGTGACTGCTCTGTTTTTGCTGGACATTGAACTATTAGCAGAGGGACTATGTCCATACTACCTGCTCACAGAATTCTCATATGTGATCACCATTGTTGTTTACATTCCTCCATTGGTCAACACGATGACGGTGTGGGGCATCATTCACTCTGTGACCTCGAGACTCCAGAAAAAGCATCCAGAGGCTCTTGTCCTCATCTCTGCTGGTTTCAAGTCTCCTTAAACAGGACAATATGCACCTTCACACAGTTTGTAGACTGTGCAACTAGAGAAAACAAAGACACTGGACTTGCTGTATGCTAATGTCAAAGAGGCATACAACTGCACAGCCATCCCACCTCTGAGCAGATCAGACCACAGCTTGGTGCACCTTCAAACCACCTACCTCCCACTGGTGAAGAGGCAGCCAGCCACTGTTAGGACAGTGAGGGAGTGGGCAAAGGAGGCCAGTGCAGGACTGTCTGGAGTCTATGGACTGGGAGGCTCTGTACGAGTTACATTGAGGGGTCATTGACAACCTTAAAGACTGTGTCACTGAAAACATCAACTTCTATGCGGGCAGGAGATGGGGGGCCTGGTGTGTCTTGGACAAGGGGGGCTTCAAGGCAAAAAAGGTTGGTAACCACTGCTCTAGACCAAACAAACAGCACAAGGACCTGCACAATCTGCAAGTTGGTGTTAAATTACAATAAAAGTACATGCATTCTGTACAGCGTCTGAAATGGCATCCGCTGGCTAACATGGCTAATCCCAGCACTGCTGAGAGTCGTCCAGTCCAGAGGACGCTGAGTGGCTTAAGCTGTTCCCGCTTTCTGTTGTACACCTAAATTTACCAGGAAATTATGGTATCAACCTTTGTTTAGTTTAGTTTAATTGTCATGCTGACTGTTAATTTTACAGAGAACTTTAATAAAAGTTGCTTAATGTTGGACACCTGTGTTCCTCCGCTGCGTGTGTGATGAAGTCATCTAATGACTAGTCAACTCTGCTTCGACTTTGTTGGTGGATAAGTTGACTTGAAAAAATCTGTAGTCGTTAATACCTTAGTATGTGGACACCTCTTCTAATTAATTATTCTAATTTCATCCACTAACATTGCAGAAAATGAGGCAAGCTGCCGTGTCATCTTCACTACTATCCAGGGTCACAAAATACAACAATGTTCTGGACTACCACCATTCAGTAACTACCACCAGTGTATGTAGGGCAATTGCACTACGGTCCCACTAGTTGTCGCGCCCCTAACATGTTTATTGGCTCCCTTATATCACCCCTTATATAATGGTACACCTTTACTCTCTGGAAGGAACAATATCTTAGTAAGATATTTCATCTATTAGTCACATCAGTAATCTATAAGCAGCCCTGACCGCTATTTATCTTCCTCTTATGCATGATACATGGTGACCGTGTCTGGTGTTATTGAAAACTGACTGCATGCTGATAAGTTTTAAGTCTCCTACATCCTGAACAAACCCTTTTTCTGAAAGGTGTGACCTTGTCTGCTTTGCGCTTTGGTATCAAGATGAACTAATCTACTTTATCAACCTGTATTGGTTCGTAGCCTTTATTGCCTTATTCATGGCCTATTTAATGAATAAGGAGCACAGCGTTTTGTTATCATGAGCTGAACCTTTACCCAGGCCAGGTCCTACAGACTATATTAAAAACCCTTATCTTGTGGACTAGGTTATTTAGGTTTGCCTCACCAGACTGATATGTTTTACTGTCACGGTGATTTATAATGAAATTTGTGAAACAGTGGAAAAGTTAATGAGGAATCCGGCTGAATGCTTTAATAAGTAAACACCAAACGCAATGCACATTTCTAATATATCATAATGAAAAACATGCTAAATTAAAGAGGATACTATTGATCAATCTGTTTAAACATAGACTCGCAACAGTGCTGCAAATGTAGTTGGAGAGGAAAAAGAGCTGAAGCTAATTAAGCTGAAGTTCATGACGTTTTCATGTGATGTATTGCTCTGTTCAAGAAAGGTCACATGTAAAGCATGAAAGCATGTTTCCCCTTCAGCATTTAGAATTGAATTCCTCCACTGCCAGAAACAAATGTAAGCTTTATTGCTCCTTTGTTAAGGTCTGATTAAGAAGTGCTCATTAAGGTAAGAGCCAAAAAATGAGAGTAGGACTGAATATGCTGTGCTCACATTAATTAGAATGAGGTCAAAGTGTAATGCATGTACTCAGCAAACACCATAGATAAGCATACAGTGATTTATATGAGGATTATGGTGTTATTTCCGTACAGTAGAATCCTGAAAGAATCCTTCTCAACCACAGCACATAATGGGCAACACCACACACAACCCTTCCATTCTCCTTTCCGCCAACCCGTGCAGCTTATGCACACTTGCAGCTCTTCCATGTTTGGTCATTTTTTACATTTAGGAAAATGTTCTTACTTTTTAAATTCTATTTGTATTTAGTTAGATTGATTTTGTCTTGTTAGATTGATATTGTCAGTTCTGTGTAGCACAGCTAGTGGTTATTGCTGAAAAAGCATTTCATTGTATTTTGTACTTAATTGGACTGCATGTGACAATTAAAAGTCTTGAAATAGATAAAGAATAGATAAAGCATCAGTATTAGGGTGGTGGCGGCCTAGTGGGTAGGATACTTACCTCTGAGCCAAGAGGTCATGAGTTCAAATCCTGCCGTCAGCAAACCACCACTGGGTTCCTGAACAAGACACTAAACGCCAAGTTGCTCCAGGGAGACTGTCTCCTGTAGTTGGGGAATTGAAGTCACTTTGGATAAAAGTGTCTGCTAAATGATGTTATAATTGTTTAATCACGTGTTGGGTGTTAAAATATTTGTTTTCATTCATTCATCCATTTATCTGTAACAAACTTAATGATAGAAACTAGTGATGATTAAGGTTGTTCTGTTTATTTAAATAAGAAATATAGAAGTGTTAGTCCATGTTTATTATCAGAACTGTATAATTCAGTACTGTCCACATTTTTAGAATCTCAAGCTCAGTTCTTGAGTTCTAGACTCAGTTCTAGAGTTCTATAAAATCCTCAGTCAGACCAGGCAAGTGTTAAGAAGGCTGAAGGTGATTCAATCAGAACTTATTGGTAGAACACTGACATTTAGTGGTGAGAAACGGTAGTGCCATGTAGTGCCATATTAGTCCACGTTTATTTCCAATCAACATTTTACAAATCTTTCATTTAAATGTCTTTTTAGTCCTTTCTGAATGATCAAATCAAGTTTTAGATAGATTTAAAAGGGAATTTTGCTGATTTTACCAATATTTGCATAATAAGATGGAGATGTCTCTCGGAGTGGTTTCATGTGAAATGTGGGGTTTCTTTCCGGTGGTAGTGAGAGGAAACTAAGGGAGTTCTACAACACAAATAAGGCCACAATGAACACACATGACTTTGTGTGATAAAATGTTGAAAAATCTGAAAAAGGTCACAAAACTGCTTTAAACGAAGTCTCAGACAACAGGATCAAGAAACTCTTCGATTTGGATGTCCGGTTCCTGTTACCACTGATGTAAACAGTTCTGACATGAGTTTTTGCAGAATGGAACATGTCAGATTAAACATATCTTAATGGACATGTGAACCATTTAAGAGTAAGTTCAAAATCAGATTCAAATATTCGTTTTTTCAGTCGTGCACAATCCGTTTATGAAATTATGACATCTAGTGGTGAGAAATGCAAGTATTTTTCATTTCAGGACACCGACATGCACCGGCTTGCTGAGGGACAGTACAAAGAGTTTTCCAGTTTCATATTGACTTGAAGATGCTTCACCAGTAGCAGGGGCTTTTCCAGACAGTTTTAAAGTCATTCAACTTTCATTCAACAAGTCATTCTTCAAGACTGCTCATTATTTCACAGTCTCATTATTTCACATTTTCATTTGCTGAGAACTGGATTAATGTAGCCTAATAACGCTGAAAATGGTTTTCAATATGTTTCAATGGCCATTCCTCTTAAACTACACCTAAAATCGTGATAATTTAGGCATAATTCAGGATCCACTAAATTAAATGATTATTGATTTCATGAACATGACATTTAAATAAAACCATTACAGCACTTCTTCTGTCTTTGTTCTGGCCTGTGAAGAACCGCATTAAGATTTCAGTGATGTAAGTAGGTGAAGTGAAACCATTTTAAGCCACCCACAGGAACGAACAGGTTTCAGGCTTCTTAAAACTCTGAAATAGTCATTTTGCAAATGAGTTTCAATTTTGCGAATGTGTGGGAAGTGACATTGGGGACTTTTAATTTGTGAAGAAATCCACTGGTCATTCAAAAAGTCATTTGCAGTTGTAGGTGACCTAAAAATTTCCCCATACTGTGTAATAATTTCAAAAAAATGGATGTAATATCTTGAATGAGGTGGCTGCTCATGTCACTGACCTGGAAAAATTAATAGCACTTGTCTGAAATGAATCTGGCCAGATGTTCAGCGCGTCGGCCACAGTGCGTCGGTTGTTCATGTGAAAGTCAGGGGCTGTGCAGTAGTTTTTAAAAACTTAACCTCGAGGGCAGATTTTTTTTCATCACTGATTATTTCCCTCAGTCCACAGCCGTAAATGTTTGCGTGTTTCCTCGTGTGTTTGGGGTCAGCTGTCGTCGGTGTGTTATTACACTCAGCGGTGTCTTGCTGAGGGCGGCTGTCACTGTGTAATGGCCCACAATCACATCCCAGGTTTCAGCACAGTAATTCCTGCCTGGACATCCAGCTGCGCCATATGGGCCCCAGAGCACATCAGCATTCATCATCACACACCGCTGTGCCTGGGACTGTACCCCACCTGTCACCTTCACACATTTTCCTGCACTGTTTCTTTCTACCTTGCTCTTTTAATCTCCTTGTATTTACAGTGTGTCCAATTGGGCCGTTTTATGAAGATCGTAAGATACGAGCTCATGCAATTACAGTCCAATCAAGGCCAATTAGACGTTGATGGAAATTTCAAGCTCTGCTGGGCCACAGTTTTTAGGACACGGTGTTAGCATTAGCTGCAGCTCCAGGGAAGCTGTAATCTGTGTTATCAACATTATCCCACCACAGGGATGTGCTGATTTCCCACCATATAATTGCCCCTATTACGCATTATTTCAAATAACAAGTGAAATCAGTGATTATTCCCCAGGTCCTAATCAGCTGCTTAATGATCAGTGTGTATGTGTGTTCATGTTGTGTGTGTTTGCTGGGTCAGAAGGATTCAGCATTAGGCGCAAATGAAAAACAGAAAGTGAAGTCACTTGTTTTGAAACCATGTATTTCATATTTTATTTGTATATTTCATATTTCACACTATAGTTTTACCCTGGGCTTTACTGAAGCCCCCTCTATGTAGAAAAATACAACCCCTAGCTCCCAGGATGACCTTATATATTATCATTATCTTATGACAACATTATATTTACATTCATGCATTTGTCAAGCAGTTTAATACAGAGTGACTAATGGTTTTAATCAAGTTAGATAAATGTAAGATTAGGAGTCTTTGCCAAGGACTCCTATTGGTGTAGTGTGGTGTGCTTGAAATCAAACTCCAGTCTGCTGCATGGAGAACATTGGCGTTATCATTACATAACACTGAGGTTTTGGAGGTTTGCTGAGCTTTAAAATTCACTTTCTGTCTAAAAGTCTTGGGTTAAGTTGATGTTAAAAACATAATATGGCTACCAAGTCCCAAAAGCACAGTTGAATACAAAATGGACAAACCCTATGGGGTTCATACTGAATTTCAGCAGGCTGGGATGCTTTATCTGGGCCAGTGTTTTCAATGGTTGGCATGGCAGTCATTTTTACATTTACGCCATTTAGCTGAGGCTCTTATCCAGAGCGATGTACATCAGTACTCAAGTAGTCCACATCTGATCTTCAACCTGAAAAGGTAGACTTAAATCAATATCCGCTATTCAACCAAGTTACTGCCAGCTAAGTTACACACCTTAACAAATCCTGTCACAGAAAACCAGAGGATAAAGCATAAATATAGCATAAATATATAAATATAGATAAAAAGAAATGAAGAGGGAGTTCATTCCACCTCTAGGGGGCCAAGACTGAAAAGAGTCTTGACGCATTTCTTTCATTTGAGAAGTGAAGGTTCAAAACGAGCGGTGCTTGATGCCATGAGAAGATGAGAAGTGATGCGCTGCTTTCATTTTTTACAATTATTTTTACAGTAACTCAGAGCAGAGGTTTCAAACACAGACGTGCTTTTCTTCCTCTTTAGTCGGTTCACAAAGGCCTGTGTAATTAGCTGATGATCTCAGGTATGTTGCTAAACTCTGCAGTACTGTGGTGCTCCAGGACTGGAATCAGAGGTCCTGACCTAGATTCAGTAAAACAGGCAGTACAGCTTCTGTCAGATTGACCTCTGATTCACTCAATCCCCTGGCTATACCTTTATTATTGACTTTATAGTAGTAGCTTGCGGATATGTGAGGTTTGTTTGAGCATGCACGTTTTTGTGCATGCATGTATTTTTTTGCCTGCAGCTAGTGTGTACGCTGACGTGTGCTGTGGGAGTTTGAAGTGGGTTGCTGTGAATCGTCTCTTTATGTGGAGACGATAGAGCCTGCAGGCAGTTTCCAGCAGCAATGCGACTCCTCAGGCTACAGGTTCACTTACAGCATCAGCATATACACTGCACTACACAGTCCCCAAGGGTGGGCAGCCGCGGGACAGCAGCACTGATGGCTATATCTGAACCGCCCACTTTATTATTTTAGATTACAAGCTTTATCAGTGAAACAGAAAGCTAAAAACTGGAACATGTGCAGTAAAAGGCCATGTATGTAAAGTTACCCAAATTTTACCCCCCCCTGATTGCCTATGTATGTCATTCTAGACTAGTTTTAAGTACAAAATTAAGTAGACAAGGAGAAAACAACAAGCAAAAATGTTTTTATGTGAGCCTGACATTTTCGGAAGTTGAAAAGGTTATAATGTTAAAAGGTATAATAGTTTAATACAGTCCTCTTGGAGCAACTGAGGGTGAAGTCTTGCTCAAGGACACAGTGGTACAAAGTGGGGGTTAGAACCTGCAACTTTGTGGTCATTAGGTTCACAGGCAAGTGTTTTACCCACTAGACCACTCCCAAACTTTTGAACCACCCAGGTGGACTTGCCATTGCCAGATATTTCTGGACCTCTGTCTTTCAGGAGGTTTCACTTTTGACTGCCCACATTATTATTCCAAAAATGTAGGCTTATTAAAGGTTTTTGGGCAAGTCTGAGAGGTTAGAGTTTTCATAGCAGTTTTTGTCCAGTCTTTCTAATGGTGCATCTCATATGAGGTGAGTGAGGCCTTCAGTGCATTGTTGGGTGAGTTTTCATGGCACTTTGAAGGAATTTCGGTAGGCTGACCTCTTCTGCGAAGATTCCCTAATATTCCAAGTTTTCTTAGTTTGGTGATAATGGCTCTCGCTGTGGTTTGTTGGGATCACAGAGCCTTAAAATATAGAACATATATATATATATATATATATATATGTATATATACATTCTTGCTAATATTTTATGGAACTTGTTTTGATTGAAGCATAGTCTGCTACACATTGTTGTAAAGCTGTTTAGAGTCATCAGGACTGGAAATAAACAAGGCAACGGATCATTTATTATCAGCTACATTTGAGTGAGGTGAGTAAAATGACTTTTTAAGCAAGGACAGAAAACCTTTTTCTTTATTTCATGAAATTGCTGTTTCAAAATTGAATTTGTGTTCATGGAAATACAAAGTGGTGTTACTGTAGTTTACTGTTTAAACATTATCAATATAAAATAATTCACATTAGTACCCGACCCCCTCCTAATTATCCTGGGTGTATTAGAGGACCTCTAAAGTTTAAGGACTTTCCAACAGCAACTGTTAGCTTATAGCCTCATTTTTAACCATTATGTGAGGCAGTGAGTGTTCTTCATTTGGAGAAGATTAGATTTATTTTGAAAAACTGTGCTACCCCTCTTCAGGTTGCTTTGACTTCCTTTATGTATCTCAGGATGCACCTCATCTTCAACCTTTCAGGCGGCACCAGCACTGGGAACCCTCCAAATAATATCACTTTGGAGTATTCTTAGATGAGCATGCTATTCACTGCTAGAAATAAATAAATAAAAATAAATATTTCAAATCAAGTATTTCTAGGACAGAACCACTTTGGATACGATGCAGACTGTAGACATTGAAAGAGTACTGAAGAGGAAGGACAGGATCCATCACACTGGAAGATCACAGGAGCCACTTCTGTCCATCATTTCTCTTGATTTTAATCCACCCAAAACCTCACCTGACACTGTCCCATCTGACGTGTGTGTGTCACGATCTACTGTCTTTCATCTCACACCATCCATCACAGGACTCGTGTGGGAACGGTGCTGAAAGCAAAACTGTCTTTCTCCATCTGTCTCTGGAGTCAGTGTTGCAGACGGCAGAGATTTTATTTGTTGGGAATGTCATATTTCGGTCATGGAGATGGAATCGTGATACCCCCCAAAACCTTCATACGACACACAATACATATCACAATGTTTTGCCAAATGTGCTAATTTGAAAATTGCTATCAAAAACTATGTAAATGTATTTTTATTCAAACATTATACACCAGTGCTGCTGAACTGTCATAGTGTAATGGTGATGGAGAGAGGACTTGCAAAACAGAGCTTCAGAATGTAAAGAGTTTATAGTCAAAGAAAGAATTTTTCTGCGTTTAACTCATTCACCAAGTGAAGCAGCGGGCTGCCATCAACATTGCACCCAGGGAGCAGTGTGTGGGAATGGTACCGTGGTCAAGGGTACTTTAGGGGTGCCACTAAGCGTCCTGGGGTTCAAACCCACAATCTTATGTTCATAGGGGCAACCCCTAACCACAAGGCCACCAGCTGCCATTTGCAAACTGTGATGATCCAAATTTGTAATCCTTAGGACAATACAAGTAAAGCAGAAGGGCATGAAACATGTGATCCAAAAAAAAAGTAGAGAGAAAGTCAAAAACCAAAAACAGGAGTTTTATTGGCAATTCAAAAGGCCTTGTCGAGGTACAAAAACACTCGGTAACAAGAATCAGAGAGATGCTACAATCCAAATCCACTCGATACACTGTGAAAGGCGATACTTCACTGTGATATTTTCTACACAGAGTCCTTAAAAAGTGCAAGAAATCCTCAGTTCTGCTGGGTGAACATCCAAAGCTCCCTGAGTGAAGAAGACGGTGAACTGCAGCTCATGTTGTCACACATACCTTCTCATCTAGATGAGTGTTCCCCAACCCTGGTCCTGAAGGCCCACAGCCCTGCGTATTTCACTCTGCATCCTGCTCTGCATCCTACTGATAGTTCAAGCAATCATCTCTTTAACAACCCATTACTGTGTTGATGTATGTTAATGCAGAGAAAGTTTTTTTACATGCTTTATTTAACCAAAAATGGGAAAGTTCAAGTTTCAAGGTTACTTTATTGTCATCAGCAGCTGTGCACGTGTGCATAGTGTGGTTAGACAGCGTTTCTCCATGGACCACAGGGCAACATAAAGCAACATACAACATTCAGCAGAGTGCAAGCTACAACACAGACAGTAGACAATAGACAGACAATTAACAGACAACTGTCACAGTAGTGTATGTAAACAGTGGACGCTACATAAACCATCAGGAATGATTGGAATTGCACTACAAGTATGATTATGGCAGAGGAGGCAGGCATCAGCATTAAGCAAAGTGCAAGGAACGACAATACAAAGTCTGGTACTGTCAATTTAGCACAACAAGTAAAGCTGAGCTGAATCAGATGTGTCTTAACATCACACCAGATTCAACTTACACCTGATTCAACTCCGCTCGATGACCTCTAAGCTGTGCTCGATGACCTCCACTTTACACTGTTGTGTTATCTGTAGTCAGGTCACAGTAACAGCAGGATCCTCCCTTCATAAATGAACACCATTTAGCTCAGGTTAAGAAGGCAGATGTCCTGCTCAGGAGGGGAACTGGTGTTAATTGAAGTTGTTAAAGAGGAAGTGTTCCCCACCATGAGGGGCAGAGGTTACACAGAATACATGGAAAAAGAATGACGGAGAGAGAGAAGACATGACCATGTTCACCGACACCCTTCACACGCTCTGACAATGATTCATGTGGACCATGAGAGGTCAAGATTAAAAAAATGTCACAGCTTTGACTCTCTGTCTGCTTCTTCTTCTTCTCTTTCTTTTTCACCCTTGCCTCACTTGTTCATCCCCTCCTCCACCATGCCCTTTCCAGCATGCCACTATCAGTCTATCCCAACTTCATTTCACAGATGACAGGCTACAGTGTGCGATGTAGTTGCAGGAGGTCTTGACTGGCTTCTTTAACTCTAATAGGTCTTTATTGCACTGAAGAGGGAATGGAGCCCACCAGCAGGACTCCTGTGCTTTTCTCCTGAGCATAGAGGCAAAGGAAGGGCAGTGCAGTAGGCACATACACTATATGGACAGAAGTACTGGACCTGACCATTATACCAACAGGGACTTTAATGACATTGCAGTCATTCTGTAGAGCATTTATGAGGTGTAGCATTAACCCTACCTTCTAGTGGAACTAATGGCCATAACCCAAACCTTGTGAAGCAGCCACCAACCATTATCCCTCCTCCACCAAACTTTACTTCTGGCACTACACCTTCCAGTAGGTAGCATTCTCCTGGCTTCTGCCAAACCCAGATTCAGCCATTATACTGCCAGTTAGGTAATGAAATGTGATTCATCACTCCAGAATTCAGTTGTTCACATCACTTGGTATTGCACATAGTAATTTTTGGCTTGTGAGCTGAAACATGGAAACCCATTCACTCAGTTCGACTCTCAGTTCTTGTGCTGATGTTGCTCCCATAGGCTGTTTGGAATTCTGTAGTAAGTGATGCAAGAGATTTTTTCGCGCTGTGTTCAGCCTTTGGCAACCCTAGTCTGTAAGTTTGTGTGGTCTACCCCTTCATGGCAGATCTAACAGGGCAGAAATTTCAAAACTGACTTGTGATAAAGGTGGCAGCCTATGACACTGACATTTAAAGTCACTTAGATCTTCAGTTTGCCCTATTCTGCTGTCATTGTTAGTTTATTGACAGCATATTCACAGCATGTGTATAACAGGCAATGCCAGTCTTGACTGACATTCTTTAACATCATACACCCCTACATGTTCAGACACTACAAACAAGCATATATACGGCCTGGTTGCTCCGCCCACCTGTTTTGGCTATAAAAATATTCTGAGGGAAAAGATGTGGGGTAGAAAAAAAGAGTTTCTGAGGGGAAAGACGCAGGGGTAGGGATGGGAATTGATAAGAAATTATTGATGTCGATGCCATTTTCTATTAAAGTGTTACAGAATGAGCCTGTTGCCTTAAGAATGTTTGCATTCTGGGTTATTTAACCCTTTAGGGAAGCTGGGAGATGTAATGTTTCAGTGTGAGGTAGCGCGGGAGTGTTTGGAGTTTTACATGGCCGTCCTGTGAGTGACTCTTGTCACTCTGTTT
>JBBJLR010004845.1:0-14147 GCA_037577145.1 Brachypetersius gabonensis
GTCCCCTGTAGTTAGAGAATGGAAGTCGCTTTGGATAAAAGCGTCTGATAAATGCCGTAAATGTAAATGTAAATGCAATAGACGTTAGCTAGCTGTAGACATAGGCACCGTAGCTGTATCTTTCAGTCTGCATCCTTTTCTTTGTTCCTTAAGCTGTCATTGCAGATTCATTAGCCCAATGCTTTCAAAGTTTTGCCCCAGTTACCCCTAGCTGCTGACAGCCTAGTTACCCCGTTACCACCCTCTTACCACTATGTATGTGCTGTAATAACCATACTGACTTCCATGTGAGTGAGACAGCTATAGGTTCCAGAAATACTTCCCGACTCCAGTCCTTGGGGACTGCTTCACATTTTTGCTTGGATAAAGAAAAATGTGGATTATCAGGGAGTCCCTCAGGGCTGGAGAGGGAACCGTTGCTTTAAAAGGTTTGAATTAAAACCGTGGCTGATTTTTTATGATCTGTTTCTTTTTCAGGCATGGATTAATACATTCTGAGCCTCTGGGTACAAGTCCCTGCGGGCCCCCCAACACACACAGCCACATAAGCAAACACCCACTTCTCATTCACATATGCCAGATAACTAGCATCAGCCTTATTATATATATATAGCCTTGTTACACTACTAACTGCTAACTTGGACTCCCGAGTGGTGCAACCAGGTGTGTATCATCCAGGGTTAGGGCTCCAAGAGAGCATAATACTTCCCTCTAGCCCTATCACTCATCTGGTAGCACAACTGGCAGTTAACACCGTGTTAAAATGAAGTGGCCGTTTATAGTCACACGTAAAGACACCACAGTGTGAAATTCTCTCTCTGTATTAAACTCATTCACCCAGGCTACCATTAATGGGGGGGCCTCTTGGGATGACCCGTTGTTCAAGGGAAACTCAGTGATGACACTAGTACTACTGGGATTTAAACCCACAACCTTCTGATTGCAAAGCCACCGCTTTAACCACTAGACCACCAGCTGCCACGCAACTGTTAGCTGTAATTTATAAAGAATCTGACATGAACTATGTGCATTGATTGATGGGGGCGTGGGGTTAAGGCAGTGGGTGGGAAAGAGAAAATTTGCTTAAAACTACATAAAATTAAAAAGAAGAATGAATTAAATTGCTAACAGTATTGTTTGACTCTTATGGCCAGTCATTTGGTCTGACTAAGGTAAAAACAACAGCACTTTTTATCACACATCACTTCCTCTTTACATATTCATTTTTCTTTTCATTGCTGAAATGTGTTAAGAGTAAGTATTAGGGAATTTGGTATTAAAGTGGTTAAATTGACTCCAGAGTCTGTGACTGTACCTTCAGTAGGTCTGCTGAGTTTATATACACTGATCAGCCTTTGCATTAAAATCACTGACGTTATCTCGTTACACGAGATATTCCGTTTCACACAAATTTAGCATGGGGTAGACAATATGAATTGTGCTGTGCAACAGTCCCATTTGTGTGTCTTTTGTGTTAGTCAGGTATTTGTTCTTGTAGTGCAATACACCCTGCAACACTGCAAACATCCTTCAGGAATGGAACACGACAAACAGCTGTTCCCACTGCGGTTGTGCAATGGTTAAATGTGCTGGAGAAACTAGTTTGACCCGCAGAGGCCCCACATTGCTTAAAAGATCTGGAGTCCATGCCTTGAAGGGTAAGAACAGTTGGTTTTCGTGTTATGGCTGATCAGTGTGTGTTGAGTGGGTTGTGTCCAGGCAAACCTATTATAACTCTACATTGCCCCAGGTAGTGTTGTTTCTGACAGCCTTTTTTAATTTTAGTTTTAGTCTAGTCTCTGCGTCAGGGGTTAGCGCTGTTGCCTCACAGCGAGAAGGTCCTGAGTTCGACTCCCGGGTTGGGCGCAGGGTCTTTCTGTGTGGAGATTGCATGTTCTCCCCGTGAACGTGTAGGTTTCCTCCCACCGTCAAAAACATGCGTGCTTTGGGGAATAGGTGAATTGAGCACTCTAAATTGCCCGTAGATGTGAATGGTTGTCTGTTTCTATATGTGGCCCTGCAATGTGCTGGCGACTGTCCTGGGTGTACCCCACCTTCGCCCATTGCAGCTGGGATAGGCTCCAGCCCCCCGCTGACCCTGAATGCAGGAATAAGGGGTAGATAATGGATGTTTCGTGATAGTTATCGTCACATGATCAGCATTTACGTTGCGTCTCGTCACGTGATAAATGTTCGTTTACGACAATATTTAGTCATAATATTCATTCACGAAAGCAACACTAGCCCCAGGGCTCTCTGGTGGTTGGGCCCTCAGGGCACAAACAAAATAACCTGGTTTGTAACACATCCCTGTTCTGCCTGTACAATGAACATATCCGGCACATTTTCCATTCATGTGCATGCCTTCACAACATAATAAACATTACCTGTTCAAAAAAATTGCCACTACTGTCTCATATGCAGGCCTCTCTGTGATAGGGTCCAGCTGGGTAGGCTGATAAACAGTAAGTGTACTTTTCTATAGATCAACTGACTGTAACCATAACCAAACCCACTCCTTTCACTTCCCCTATTCTCTTGAGCTGCACTGCAACACTCCCTTGCTCATTTGCTTGAATTAGCATTTACATAGTGAGAGCAGTGAGAGCAAAGCTTTTATATAAAGCTTTTTTATAAAGACAGAAGGGCTTGGAACACAACAAGAGATTAAGTAAGAAGGTTTTGGTTAATGTAGTCCTGCAAACCAAAGTAGCTGCGATTATTTGTCAACTTCATCGCTTCTTCATGAGCGATGCTGATTACAGAAATGAATCAATGGCATCAGTCATGTTGTTTAATGGAAAATACAGTAAACCCCCACTTTAACACTGATCAGTAGTCACGGTTTCAGCCCAGCGTAGATTTTTCCCTAGAAACCAAACGAATAATTGTTCGCTGAAACCTCTGGAAACGCGAAACTGAAGATATCCTCTGTATTTTTTTTTACTTTTGTGACGTAACAGCTTTTTGCGTGGCAATATATACATTTTCATACATTTAAGTGCTAAATTATTACAAAAAACATAATTTACTAATTTTGTAACACAAATATTCACAGAAATTCAGCCAGATTTCCATCTAAAACATAACTATACATTTTTTGGTACTGTGGAGAGAAACACAAAAATACCACTGTAATCAGAGGCAGGAGGTTTGAAAGTAGCCAATCCAAGAACGCTATTTATTTATCCTTGCTGCTGATTGGCTGCTGCCCTTTGACGCAGTTGCAGTCCAGAATTTTCCCGGTGGAGTGTCTTGAGAAAGTGAGACAGGACAGATGGGAGTGAGTTGGTCAAGTTAAAGCAGAATTCTTTTAGAAAAGTAAAAAGAGATCGCTGCATGATGAGATAAAAGCATGAATAAGCATTTCCATCTGACAACAGTCCTTTTCTTAGATAGGATCTGCAAATGAAAACATCTAACTAAGGGACTTCACATGAGCAGCATTACCAAATTTCACTCTAAGAGATCTGAGAGAAGAAAGAAAGTGACAAAATATATTTGAGAGGCAATTGAGAGGCAATTTAAAGCTAAATTTTCTTATAATTTAGCTTAAAATTGATGGTTAAAAGCCAGTCAACAAGGAACGCGAATGTTTGAAAATGTTGGGGCTTAAAAGAACAATAAAGCTACATTTCATCAGCATAAAAAAAATTTTTTTTAATAAAGAAATGTTATTAAAAGAATTGATATTATGAACCACCACATTTAATGAAAAAAGGGTAGGTCTAAGGACAGAACCCTGAGGCACCCCACACCCCACAGTGAGGCATGGGCTAATGTGAACGTTTCCTCACAAACTTATCAGTTAAGTAAAAAAACAGAGACTATCATGTATATAATAACATATTTCTTCCTACAGGGGATGAGATGAGAGTGGCTAATCTGTTAGGATATCATGGGGGATGTCATTAATGCCACAGCATGTGTTCATGTTTTCTAATGGAAAGCATTTACACTTCATCAGTATAGATTGGAGCTCAGTAAAACTCCAGCTTGATGAAGTAAGGTCTAATGATTTTATTGTACACACACTGGTGAACTATAGCTGTTAGAGTGCCAAAGCAGAATGGTTTACACATGACCAGGTGGTTTTCTCTTGTGAGGATCATCCCTGAAAGGAGACACATGCGAAACATCCCGGTGGATGACCGGGTCTGCTACAGTGGCTAGAGGGCTAAAGAATGTGCTCGGATTTTACAGCAGACAAGAAAAGACCATGGATATACTTTCATCCTGGGTCAACTTATCTTGTCACTCATACAATGTTCCGTATCCTTAATACTGGGTTTATTATGCTCTGAAAGCCTAAAAGTAGACCTTGCTGCCCAAAACTTCGCATCGTCAGACTGGATTCCCTTCAGCTGGCATCTCAAGGAGAAACGTTGGATGAATCTTGAATGGTTTTATTTTTGGATGTAGGAAGTCTAGTTTTCTAGGGCATTTGGCGTGTGCAAAAAAGCTTTGCTGAAGTGAAGCAAGTATTGCCGATCAATCACTGCAAAATGACCATTGCCAATGACTTAATATGGCCATGGCCATTCTCCAGTGACTGTAATGCTGAAACTGTGTGGACAAATACTTGTATGTGCTATACAAACCAGACTATGTGCTATAGTACCAGTGATTTTATACAGTTGAACAAGGCACTATTCTGGACACAGGACTAGATTTCAATTGTCTCAGTGTGTATTTAACCATGAGGTACGACATAGAATATTTTCTGTATAAAAGATTTAGATTGTTTATTATATTGTATTGTTCATTGTTCATTTATACACACACACACACACACACACACACACACACACACACACACACACACATATATATATATATATATATACAAAAATACTTTTATACATTTGTTAACATTTATCTATAAACCCATATTACGTATTCATATTGTAGATTGTATATTATTGTATATTATATTTGCTCAGTACTGTTCATTTTATCTTTTAATATTGTTGTTGTTTTTTATACTGATGTGCTTGAGAGACACCATCTACCGGACTCAAATTCCTTTTTTGTGTTCGTGTGACATCTGGGGATCCTTCAACTCCTCACAGGAGAAGTAGGTAGCTTGATTATTAGGGGAAAGGGCTCTGGACGAGACGTGTATGCGTGAGTGAGTGAATGAGTATCTACAACTGTGCCCATTAAGGGCTAAGTGTTCGTGTCGTGTGATTGGTTGAGTGCGTGGTTAAGTCCTGGCCGAGCCAGAGATTCGATGCGTGGTCACCCAGGTTTTTGGGGTTTGTTGGAAAGCGTGCTAGAGGGAAGGTGAAAGCTCACCTAGTTCGAAAACGGTCTGTGGGACTGGTCTGCGTATGGTGTGAGTGTGTTTGAAATTGTATCTGTAAGAGAGTCTCGCCTAGGTGAAGCCTCCGGGACTGAGGAGAGTCAGGCTCCATGACAATCAGAGAGGAAGCACTGTGGAGAGGAGCTCGGGCTGGAAAGAGGAGTCGCGACGCGAGCGGCACGTTTCACTGGCTGCTGATATCCTTCCTTCTCTCTTGTCTGTTTCCCATCCAGGAGTGAACCTCTGCCTCGAGTTCACACGTGGTGAGGTCTTCCGTCCTTACGGGATCAAAGCAGAGATACAGAGGACAGTGCGAACTGAGAGAGTACCCGTCCGGAGGTTCCGGACAGAGAGACGGTCCTCCGAGGAAATGTGGTTTCTGTTCAGAGTCTGAGGAAGCTCAGAGGGTTGAAGCTCCTCAGTAACTGATATTGTTTGAGTTCGTGAGCTTTTTCGTTTTGAATAAAGACTGTCTCTCTGGAACTTGGACTGCTTGCTGCTGTGTCTTTCTCCCTCAGCTGACATGACAGTTCGTTCACATACTTGGCCAATAAACCCGATTCTGATTCTGATATGTCGCATTTAGAAAAAGTAGAAAAAAGTACATTTTCATGGGAGAAAAGCCTTGCAAAACTGGCCCTATTCAGGAGCTGGCCGGGGACATGATGGGTCCACACAGGTGTGCCCTTTGCCTGCCCTGGGCTGTAAATCAGAAAGAGGGGAGACAGCACCCCTGAGTTAGATAAGGGCAGGGAGACAGAAGAGATTTAGTGAATGGGTTTTGGACAATACAGCCCTGCAGACCAGCACAACGGTCAACGTAGCTGCAATGATTTGACAACTATGATTATTCATAGTGAATCAGTCTCATCAATTGTGTTGTTTACTGGAAAATATATATAAAATGTTTAAAACTGCTCATAATGTTTGTATGATACATGCAGTACAGAGCTGTCATAATAAAGAGACACTGTTACTAAAGCAAAAATTAGCTATAACAAGTTGTCAACTAGTAGTAGTTGTCAGCTAGTATTGCAGGTATAAAAAAGTTTATGCAATTTGTTGAGCCAGTGTCATGTGATGGAAAAGTGACAGAGTTAAAGTAAATGTGGACCTGCTGGCAGTGATGGCACAAGGGAATGAAGCAAAGCAAAAGCAATCTTAAAAGGGAATAACCACATTGCTGCACATGTGGTGTACAAACAGCTATATTTGAACATCGCAAGTGTGAAGAAATATATTTACATTTACATTTACGACAGTTAGCAGAAGCTCTAATTCAGAGTAAGTAGCCCACATCTGTTCTTTAACCTGGAATACTATACTTAAATCAACATCTGCCATTCAACCAAGTTACTGTCAGCAAGTTACAAACCGTAACAGCTTCTGTCAAAGAAAAGTCAGAGGTTAAAGCAAAAGTAAGGATAGCATGGAGTTAAGTAGGTAAGTGACCAAAGGGTATGTTTTTTTTTTTTTAAATAAATATAGGAAAAAGAAATGATTAACAATAACAAGAGGCCTAGTTAGTTAGTCACCAAGGTGCTCCTTGAGAAGATGACACTTGAAGACAGCGAGGGACTCTGCAGATCTGATTGGAAGTGTGTTCGTTCCACCTCTCGGGGGCCAAGCCTGAAAAGAGTCTTGCCGCATGTAATGGTGAGCATGTTCATAGAGACATGGAGATGGGTATGAACGACTGCGGGCCTGAATGGTTTAGTGCATTCATCATTCCTCAAGTTCTTGTCAGTATATAACATGTGTAAGATCTGTGTTTTGGATTGTAATAAACCTCTTTAACCATGAATAGTTTTCTAATGATGCATTTTGTTTACCTTTTTCTAACCCTAAAAATGATGAGTGACAGATTGCAATACAAAACAGGAACTGAGGAGGGCAGTATGACTTCTGTACTTTTGTTGAATTATAAAGGAATAAACTGACTTTGTACGAGAGCCACTACACCTTGCCTTGGTGAAAGTTGCCGTTGGAAGAGGAGCTGAGAAGAATGCCATCAAGTAAGTCAGTTTGACCTGCAGCACCTCACATGAGACGGCAGCTATACATTGGAAATGGCTGCATGCTATATTCTGTACAGTTGTATGAGCCTACATGGTTATAAGAGGAGCTTCTGGCCAGTCAGGATAAGCTGACAAAGTGGACAGAAACATGCTCTTCATGTAAGGGTAGGAATGCAAACACTTTGAACTATGCAAAAACAGATTTGTGTGTTGTGATGCTCTAAAATGTGTCACGCCCCAATTTTTAATGCGACACAAGCATAAACATTCTGAGAGAGCCAATATAGTGACAGTCAAGCTGTTTTTACAGCAAACATGCTTAAAGCAGCTAGTCAGCATCCACAGCAAACCAGGCTGATGGATCTTTTGTTCGCATAAACACATATATGACTACGCACACACACATATTATATATATATATATATATATATATATATACATACAGTACATACGGCTTTGATACATTGTTGCCTCTTTATTGCAAAATGCGCAGACCACTTTCATCTGTTTTCAACATATTTCGTGGTTGTAGCTCTTAGAATTACAGTTCTGATTCATCCATTATTGTCCCTTTAGTACTGAATAGCGAACTGTAAGAAAGCACAGTTAATAAAGAATGTCATGTGCTTGCAATATGTTGGCCACATGCTGTCATTTGCATTTGCGTAGTGATGTTGAGTGTTTTCGTCCTGACTGGCTTTCACTGTACAGAGCAGGACAGCACTGCATTATATTGAAGCTGATAGTTTGACTGTCTATCACCAAATTGCACAATGTGTCGATTCATTGATTAATCGAGTAAAAACAATTGCAATCGTTATTACCCAGAATTACATACACTCACATGTGCGCTAACACTCGATCCTGTAAAAGCCTGTTTTTTGCGGTTACAGGAAATGATTGATCTGTCTTATTAAAACCTTGCTTTCTTCAGCCATGTGTCTTACACTCTCACAATCTCCCGGTTGCACAAGCAAATGAAGTAGGGGCAAGTTAAAAGAGTTTACGCAGTCAGTTTCCATCAACCGTTCTCATAAGTGCACCAGCCCGGGGTTTTGAAGTGGTTTTGAGAGGCGTTCTGATCCATCAGGCCAGCGTCCGTCGTTCCACGGAGCTCCTAAAAACTCTTAGTTCTCCATTCTTCCATTAAAGCCCACAGAGTGAGCTGGTGCCAGAACTGTTCACGGCTGGAGCGGCCCAAAATCTCTCCATTCCTCCTACTTCATCACGGGCCCGGCCAAGCAGCAACATCACCAAGCGATCATGGTTTTTATATTTGGAGTGTGTGTATGTGTGTTTGTGTGTGTGTGTGTGTGTGTTGTTGCAGTGAAGACCTGATTAGAGGAGCTGTTCAGTTTTCATCTCATGGGTTTGAACTGAGCTAAAGAGAGAAGAGATATTTGGCTGCTGTTGGAAAGTTTGGCGTGTGGTTGAGTGTGTAGGTGGAGAGTGAGAGAAAGAGAGAAAAAGAAAGAGAGAAACAGAGAGAGAGAGAGAGAAGCAAAGAGAGAGAGAGAAAGAGAGAGAGAAAGAGAGACAGAGAGAGGGGGGAGTGAGAGAGAGAGAGAGAGAGAGAGAGAGAGAGAGAAAGAGGCAAAGAGAGAGAGAGAGAGAGAGAGAGAGAGAGAGAAATGGGCAAAGAGAGAGAGAGAGAGAGAGAGAGAGAGAGAGAGAGAGAGAGAAAGGGACAAAGAAAGAGAGAGAGACTAATACTGATGTATGTAACATATAGCTATTAATCTACTGATCTAATATCAAACCAGGACACTGCACTAACAGTACATACTCTATTCTATCACATCTGTACACTTCAGATCTTGTTTACACTTGTGTAATTTTTATTTGAATGTATATTTTTTCTATGTATTTTATTACTTAGTTGTATCCTTTCATTTTCTCTTTATTGTAACTATATTGTACGATATCATAGATGTTCCAAACCACATTTAATTACATGCTGCACAACTGTGTAGGTTACAAAAACATTTAGAATTTTGAATCTAGAACACATTTTACTTTCTTTTTCTAATTGATGTGTAAACTTTTATTGTTATTAGATTTCTCAATCATGTATGTTGTAACATGCATTACAACCCATCCAATAAAGCATGACTGAACTGAGAAAGGGAGAGGGAGAGAGAGAGGGAGCGAATAGCAGGCCAACATGACATTTCTCCCTCCCAAATACCCATGAATACAAATGAGAGGAGACATGGGGAAACGCCAGCAGCGCAGGAACACAATTTAAAATTCCTGGGATGTATCCACAGTGTCCTGGGGCCTTTCTAGCTAATTAAAGTGCACTGGGAGCAGCAACTGGTTGAATAGGACTTTCAGACATCTCCTTTAATACACCATAACCCCTTTATCCACACAAACACACACACACACACACACACACACACACACACAAACACACAAAGGGAGCCACAATTCTGCTCAGGGCCAATGTTGATTATCTGACAGCATGAGACTTTCTACTGCATTCTGACTCAAGACAAGAAATGACATTATCTCATAACATTGTTTTATTGATCTGCGGAGAACTGAGTTATGTTTTATGCATGCAAGCATCACAGCTCCCGCAGTTCTCATTTCTGTTTCACTAGAGAACAGGAGCAGCAAGTGAGATAAAGAAGATTTTCTGCTGCCTTGGGATGGATGTAAGAAAGGGGTGGTGACCCACTGCTCAGCTCATGTCTCAGCCTCCAGGCAAACACCGGAGTGCCTTTACCAACAGACTAGTCCAGCCATGTGAAGTAAAGTGATCATTCTGAACGTGAACACACCACAGAACACAGCACAAATTCTTTTTCTGCATTTCACCAATTCACCAAGTGAAGCAGCGGGCAACCAGGCGGCGGGCGGTCCCATGCTCATATAAATCTGTCTTGGGATTTGAACCCACAACCTTCTGATCATAGGGCAAATTCTCTGAGCACTAGGCATACGTACGTGAACACACCAGTCGCCACATGGTGTGTGAATGTAGGTATGGAGTTTTATATGTATAGTATGTACAAATGTGTGCTTATAAACACATATATTTATACAGTATATTACACACACACACACACACACACACACACACACACACACAGAGTCCAGTTTCCATCACAAACCTGTTTTCAATCCTTCATTAAAGTAAATCATAAAATATTATCTTTTTGCCAAATCACCAAACCAAACTGATACATTTTACTGTTTTCTTGTTTGTTTGCTTTTATTCTAATGTTAACTTTGCAATCAGAAACATGCATTATTACACACTGAGAAATTATTATTCAAGTAATGAATTATTCAAGTTCTGTAAGCACTACATCTTTTCTTTTGTTTTGATGTTTTGTCATTTCCTTTGAAATTATGCTTTAAAGGAAAAATATTGCCCGCAGTTTTTAAAAATGATTATTAAGCTGCAAGTGAACAGTCATGTTGTTTTGGAGGCAGAAAAAATGCACAGATTTAAGGATCTGAGTGACTTTGACAAGAGCCAAACTGAAATGGCTAGTCAAATAACAAGTCATGTGGGATGTTCCTGGTATGCAGTGGTCAATACCAGCTAAAAGTGACCCAAGGAGGGACAAAGTGTAGGCTATCCACTCTGGTCTGACTAAACAGAGCAGCTACTGTTGCACAAATGGTTGAGAAAGCTCCTGCTGGCGGTGATAGAGAGGTGTCGGAACACACAGAGCTTGCTGTAAATGGGGCTGTGTAGGCACAAACTGGTCAAAGTGCCCATGCTGACCCTGTCCACTGCTGAAAGTGTCACATGACCACATGAGCATCGGAACTAGACCTTGGAGAAACGTTTTGCTGAATCACATTTTCTTTAGCATCACGTGGAGCGTCGTGTGAGTGTGCAAGATTTTCAGAGGAAAAATGATTTCTGAGTTTCATTTGAAGCTGTAAGTAGTCACGCATTGGCTGACCGGCACTGCACTTTATTAAACACGAGTTTGTTTGTTTATTTTGGCAGACACTTCATGCTAAATGTTGTGTAATTGGTTGTTGTCAGTCAATTGGTCCTGTTTTGGCACTTCACAAAACAAATCCAGTCTTACTATGCTAGAGTTCAGCATAGTCTTACGGTCTTACTGTCATGGTGCTGGGTAGGAGAGAGACACAGCAGTGCAGAACCAGGTAGAATATATACAGTTTATTTACAACAAGGAAGGTTCACATTCAAAGCAAACACTCTTAATCCAGAGGAGCCTTGTCCTCGAGGAATGTTTTTATCCCTCGGTTCTCCTCGGTACTTTCTCCCGTACTGTCCCCAGCACAGATCCAAGTTCTTGCTTAGGACTACAGGCTGAACTCGCAACCCTTCGTCACTCGTCGTTCGATGTTCCTGCTCTGCTCGGAGTAGAAAGTCCAACCTCCAGTCTAGATGCCTTTTCCTGGAAGGGAAGAGAGTCACCGCACACAGTCCCCAACTCACTAACATCCGAGTCACAGTACAGTTAATCCACAGGGCAATGCGGGTTCTTCGTCTTTTCTCACAGACTTTACATCAAATACGTTTTCTTAAGTTACGAAGGACCTTCACCGGTTCCTCCAGCATACCATACCCACAATACCACACAGTAGTTTGGTGACCACGCACTGAGTCTCTGGCTCGACCAGGATTTAAACATGCACTCCACCAATCACACAGAAGATCCACTCCGCTCTTAACGAGCTCACCTGTTCCCATTCACTCACCCATTCACTCTGCTCCTGTTGAGCTTCACCTGTTACCAATCATTCCTGCATTCATCCTGTTCCTAATGAACTCTGTCGCAGCCCACATTCACTCACACTCCTCATATCCAGAGCCCTCACTGTTAGTATTCGGGTGAACTGCTTCTACTCTGCCGAGTCGGAGGTTCGCCAGACGTTACACTTACACAGTGTTTTATTTCACATTATAACTTTAAGTACATACTTTGGGTTTGAATTTAGCAAAAAAAAACTAGCTAGCCTTTTTTCACAGGACTCTAGACTGTCCTACACTGCTTTCTTTATATTTATATATAACAATGCATATATACTAATGCACATATAATTACATCTATTTTTGTGCAATCATATTTCTTGCTGTTAAACTCTGTTCTGCATTTTTTGCACACAACTCTCTGATGCTAGAATACAGTACCTGTCAAAATACTGTTTTCATCCAGACTGTAGTTATTGTCAATTTTGCAAATTGGTGTCTTGTCTTGTCTTGTCCAATTGTATTGTTGCTCTCGTGTTTTTTCTTACACCTCTTAATTTAATTCTATGTTCACTAGTGTGAGGGACATGTTTTTTGTTTGTGGACTAATGTACCTATTTACATTCCTCTGTGTTGATTTTGGTTTTACATCAAAGGGTCTGTTTCATTTAATATCTGGAGCACTTGCCGTCATTGTACACTGCCCTCCAAAATTATTGGCACCCCTGGTTAAGATGTGTTAAAAGCCTTAAAATAATACTCTCACATTGAAAATTGTAGAAAAATGTAACCTTCAAGTGAATTTCAGGGGGGACAATTACTCCCTGACTAAGAAATAATTATTTTTCATACAACCACATGTTCCACAATTATTGGCACCCCTGACAATTCCTAGGAAATAAATGTAATTGAAGTATTTCTGTCATTTCTACAGTAGTTTACAAAGTTGATCAGTGTATCTAGGAACATTTAATTAGTAATTCATCACTTCCTGGTTCCCTGCGGTATAAAGATGACGTGACACAGAGGCTGCTTCTCTTATCCACTCTTCAACATGGGAAAGGCAAAGGAACACACCATTCAAGTAAAGCAGATGCGTGTCGACCTTCACAAGTCAGACAATGGCTACAAGAAAATAGCCACTCGCCTGCACCTGCGCCTGCCCATATCTACTGTCAGAGGAATTATTAAGAAGTTTAAAACAACTGGAACCGTGGGAAACAAGCCTGGATGAGGACGCAGGTTTATTTTGCCTCCACGCAAAGTGAGGAGGATGGTAAGAAAAATAAAAAGTTCTCCAAAGCTCACTGCTCAAGAATTGCAACAAATGGTAGCATCTTGGGGTCACAATGTCTCCAAAACAACCATCAGGCGCTATCTACAGGCCAACAAGCTGTTTAGGAGGCATGCACAGAAAAAAACTCTTCTCACAATCAAAAACGCAAACGTCTGGAGTTCGCTAAGCGGCACTGGGACTTCAACTGGGACTGTGTGCTTTGGTCAGATGAGAACAAGATAGAGCTTTTTGGCAACAAACACTCTAAGTGGGTCTGGCAGAACACAAAAGATGAGTATGCAGAAAAGCACCTCATGCCCACTGTGAAGTACGGGGGAGGGTCAGTGATGCTGTGGCCTGTTTCTCTTCCAGAAGCCCCGGGAACCTTGTTAGGGTGCTTGGCATCATGAATGCGTTGAAATACCAGGACATTTTAAAGCAAACTCTGGTGGCCCCTGCCTGAAAGCTGAAGATGGGTCGTCACCATGTGGCCAAATCTACACTGAAATGGTTCACCGGACACAGAATCAAGCTCCTCCCATGACCATCTCAGTCCCCAGACCTCAACCCCACTGAAAACCTGTGGAGTGAGCTGAAGAGGAGAGTTCAGAGGAGAGGAGCAGGTCGCTGGATGATTTAGAGAGACTGGAATGGTCGAAAATCCCTCTTTCTGTATTTTCCCATCTTGTGAAACATTATAGGAGAAGATTAGGTGCTGTTTTGTTGGCAAAAGGTACAAAGTATTACATCAGGGGTGCTAATACTTGTGGCACACATGATTTGATGTAAAAGAATAATTTCTTAATGTGGGATTTATTTCCCACTGAATAAATGCACTTGAATTAAAGGTTGGAT
>JBBJLR010004863.1:0-14146 GCA_037577145.1 Brachypetersius gabonensis
TGCATACACCTATGTCATTTCCTGTCTAAATTTGACTTGCTGGTTGAATAAAATCAACTTTAAGTGAAAATTTGCCTTGGATATGAATAATTTCGAGGCTCACTGTAAGCCCTGTGACTGCTGGAATAGGCTTTCGCATCCACAGCCCTGGTTATCCATTTCGGATAATGGTTGTATAATGGATGGACAAGCCATTCTCTGACTGATGTTATTTTGGATAAAGTGCACTCTGTGTGGTACAAATAAAGTGATATGTAAAAATACTTGTCTGTGTTTGTGTCTATAGTGTGTGAATATGAGGCGCTACCTCTGGTGGAGGACCCTGGCCCTCGGCAGCTCTCTCCCATGGAGCAAAGCCGACTTGAGGAGCAAGAGGACAACACCCTGCGTGAACTTCGCCTCTTTCTCAGGGACGTCACCAAGCGACTGGCCACAGACAAGCGCTTCCAGATTTTTAGCAAGCCTGTGGATATTGAGGAGGTGGGCTAGTCAAGCTGCTGCTGGGATTGTCTCTTTGCGCTCAAGCCATTTGTGCCTGAGGCTCTCATTGCTCTATATTACTGTTGCATTACCTGGACAAATAATCTCATAAATATTGTGATTAACATTCTTTTATTACAGGCTAGCATATTAGTTGCCTGAAGCAGTGTGCTTGAGTATATCTAAAACAACTGTTTTGGCTTGTATAATAAGTTAAATATGCTGAGCTTTTACAGTTAATGGTTATATACTGATACAGAACATGCACATTTCAGCTGTTTTGTAGAACATTTAATTTGAATGTTTTGAACATGATTTTTTTTTTAAGGTGTCAGATTATCTTGAGGTCATAAGAGAGCCTATGGACTTGTCTACCATCATGACAAAGATCGACACTCACAAGTACACGACTGCCACGGATTTTTTGAAGGATGTTGACCTCATCTGCAGCAATGCTCTGGAGTACAATCCAGACAAGGATCCAGGAGGTACGAGAAAAACACCTTTCTTATTTAAAATCACAGGTATTTTACAGTTCGATATTGAGTATGTCTGAGTTTCAATTTGCACCAGAGAGGGTGGCGACACTGTAACTATAATGACTACACATTCAACTAATAGAAAATAACTGTCACACTTCAGATTGCAGATTTTTAGTATACCAGTCTGGACCTGAAAAATATATATTTTTTTCAGTCTTGATCATTGTCAGCAAAACTACAAGTAGTCCCATCTGTATTCATGTATTTTTTAAATGATGAAAATCAGAACACTCTGTTCTCAGTTGTTTAATTGTCTCTAAATGACCCAAGGTACGAAAATATAATGCTAACAAATAAGCATGGGATCAATTTAGACGTCATGATAAAAAAAAAGACTGGCAAACTGTTTGTAATAGAAAAATGTACAATTTTGTCGCAGGTGTTTTATTTTTGGCTATTTATTCCCAAAGATGCTATATACCCCCTTCTGAATGTGCTCTATAAGCTTTTGTATTTTCAATTTTCACTTCTGAATGTAAATATAAAAGCCACATACAGTTAATAATAATGCACACTGTGAAGAAGCATTTTTGCATTTCAAAATGTAACCAACACAAACTGTGTATCTGTGAAGCAGTTGCACACAGCATCTATTATCTTAATTATTTTAAATGTTAATTTTTTTGCATGCTTTAAAAGGGTAGTGGTATTGAAATTATAAAGAATTTTACATTATACAACAAAATGTTTTTCCCAGAGTCCAGTTTTTCATCCAGTATTGCCAATTGAGAATTTTTTTTTGTCTCTTTTGCTTCACTGATTCACTGCTAACATTTGAGTGAAAGAGGATTCATTATGTGTACCAGTTCATATAAATTAGTCATTCATTATTAAACCAGATTCCTTCGATATATTTAAAAGAAATAAATGCATATGGTGTCCATACTCCCCTATTTCTTAATATTTTAGGATGCTTTGGAGGACAGTATCTGTTAAGCATGTCAATTAGTGATTAAAACATGAAGCTATAAGGGCTGTAATTATGATATAAACTGTTCCCTTTTTAACAACATTAAATATTTCTATTGTTGCTTAATTGTCTTAGTCTCCACGAATAATTGCTGGCATATCGAATGATGTTGGGAAAATGCTAGACTGTGATCATGAATAAATCATGTTTCCCCTTTTAGTGGGACAGTATGTGTCATTTGTTTAAATGCAGTATCCACAAAGGAGCAATGAAAAGGACGGTGCAAATGCAAATAGCCTCTTTAATGAGGGAACCAAAGCAGCTTTGGCTGTGCTTGGACCAAGGGAATATGGAGCCCAGACCCCATCATAATTCCATTTGTTGGTATTACTTTGCCACTCAACCATGAATATTATTCTTGAAGTCCGAACACTGAAGTGTCCTTCTCCTCTATGTCCTGACAAAAAAATGCTAATTTATTTCTTGACTTTGTATGTTATTACGTTTTATGTAAGTCTTCTTGGAATTGTTTGGGAACCATTTAAAAATAAATCAGAAATTCACTATTCTTTGGAGGGGCCTAAACTGTATGATAACAAACCGATTGCATTGATGTTACAAATGTCTCAGCAATGTGTGCAAGCATGGTCAGTCAGCAACGTGAATTTATTTATTTATTTTACTGTCCTTGGTTGAATTAAAGCTCCCACATCCTTCAGTTTCTTCCTTCTCTTTACTGTTTTCATTAATTTCTTCCTCCAATTAAGAGCACAACCCTGGTAGTTCTTGATCTGTGTGCCTCTCTCTTTCCCAATCCCTTTTTAGAGTGATCAAGGTCTGTTCTATAAACTTGCACTGATCTTTCTTTCTTTATTTTTTTAGCATTTTTTTGTTCCTTGTAAAGGTGGAAGCCTTAATAATGCTACCTTAGCAATTATAGTCAAAGTCACCGTCTCATCTTTGCAATAGAGCTACCGCCTTTCTAACAGCCTATGAACAGAGCAGCTGTGATTGAATTTCACTGGGAGTTAGAGTGTCAAAAATAGTTTTCTTTTTCAGACAGGCTGAGAGTTGAGCTCTGTTTGTGAGTGCAATAGGCATGACTTTAGCACAAGTGAATCATTACTGGGCTTTCATGACGGGTTAAGAAGAGTTGCAGATTAATATTAGTACTTTGTTACAAAGGTGTTTTGTTTGTTTTTAAGCATTGTGGATTCCGCTTGTCAAATAGGTGTTTAATTGCTCTAAGGCTCGGGACATCCCTCTGATGGACTTGAAATTTCATCCAAGTCCATAGATTGGCTAGGCTATTTTAACTTTCACTCCTTGTTACTTTGAAAAGAAGCAAAACAAATGTGTCTGACTTCTTTTTTTATCCCTCTCACTTGCGTCTAAGGACAACTATTCTGAGATGGGGAGATTTTGCCAAATATGTTCTTATTGTTATTTAAGGACTAACATGTTGAATTGTTTGTTCACAGATAAGATTATTCGACATAGAGCCTGTAGTCTGAAGGACACGGCCCATGCAATGATTGCCTCAGAGCTGGACCCAGAGTTTGACCGCATGTGTGAGGAGATAAAAGAGTCACGCAGGAAAAGAGGTAAGAGAATAAAAACAACTAACTAATAAAGGCCACACTTTATTAGTTGGTTATGTTCAGAACAAAACCGTGATTGTAATTACAGCTGTGATGGCAAACATCTGCCAGTAGAGGAAAACGGTGAACTGCTAGGTTAGATTGTTATCCTTAGGTAGCTGTTTCTCTGTTCTCTTTAGCTCATCCATCACAATGTGAATTTAAAAACAAGATTATTACATGATCCACACTGTAATCTTTTACTCACTAACAGTTCTGGTCAATGTCAGTCTGCTGTTGCAAGGCAACAGACGTGTCTGCTACTTTGCTTTAGAATTCTTGCCAATTTTTTCCCCATTTGCACTCCAGTGCTGAATGAATTTTGCAGGCTATGGTGTGAACTGCATAAGAGAAGTGCCAGTGAATATTTTATGCAGCACAGTGGAGATGTTAAATGCATTAGTTTTCTAGAGTGAAGGCTGACAGTTCTGCATCAGGTTGTGCAAGAAAGCCTCATTTGCTTTTACAGTCTATTACTTCTACACTGTTTTAAATTAAGCAGCTCCCTTCTGACTTTGGATGAAATGTGGAGGCTGAAGGAGTCATGAGAAGACCGACTCACTGTCTCTTTGCATCACTCCAGTAGTTCCTCACTTAGCCGCCAACTTTCACAAATACTGTAGACACACAAACTTTTGTGTGCTCACATCCCTCCTGACTTGGGCTTGTCAGTATCTCTGTGGTAAGTGCTGCTTCTATATGAACTCTCCTAGAACTTCAGACCCCGCTTCAGCAGGTACCTGCTCCAGTTACCACGGCAGGCAAGAGGCCAGCAGGAGAAGAGACCACTGGGAGCACATCTCAGACCGATGGAGTGGAGAAACATTGCAGCAGTAAGTACAAACAGCACACACAAATCAATTCAAGACAAAGTTGAGATGTTGTAGCATGTATTGTATTCATTTTGTCAGTACTGCTATGTATTAAGTAGTCATATATTTGGAGGATGTAGATTTGTTAATTTCATTTTCTGATGCAGGAATAGGACGCACTTGATTCATATAAACAAATTACAGAAGTGTAGCAGTAGATGATGATTGTGAAATTTTGATACTTTAGTTAAAAAAAATGGGTTTGTGAATTGTGACAATGTATTATAGAGATTGGACCAGTTTGCAAACCAGATTACTATTCCTCCTACCTCTTAGCTCTAGTGTTGTTAGTAGGTTTGAGCTCAAGCTGTCATAATATACATTGTGATTATGCTTGTGAGAACATTATGAACCTATTATTAGGAATGAAGTCTGATCGGCAGTTGTGTATTTTACGCTCCTGACTGTTTAATAAGACCTTCATGAACTGAATTCAGAACATTCAGGGAAGATGCCAATCTGTTTAGAGTTGTGGCCTGGAAGGAATCCAACTTGACATGTTTTCAAGTAATAAGAGATTTAATATTGGTGTGATAGTGGCAGTTTAAAAATAATAGTTGCAGGTTTTTTGTCTTTACCAAAAATGGTTCTTCAAGGAAATTGGGGAAAATTTTTTAACCCAGATGTAGTTGATCACCTGAGATGTGCATTTAACAACAGCTTAACACATACACATGTACCTACACCAGTATGTGTATACAGTAACCCCTGCTTAATCGCGGTTCAGCGGTCGCGGCCTCAGCCTCTCATGGATTGTTTCTCGTGGAGAATCTTGTGTTGCTTGTTCTTGTGTTCTAGCACTGTGGGAGACAGTTCAGTGCACACTGTACAGTACAAATTAAATAAATTGAACAGATCTAAAAAAAAAAAATGGTTGAGGATCATATTCTACTTCAATTTATCTTACATCAGTGTACAATAATGAAACTTTTACACATTGCAGAGGATTACTTATTCATCCCCAGGAGTGGACTTTGCATGTACCAAGTCTGTCTTATTTAAATAACTTATAAAGGGACCCCAGATACCTCCGGATTGCATGTAACTTTTTACTTTTTAAATTTTTACTTTAGTTTAGCACTGGATCTATAATGATAACATTCCTTACAATCTCTATAAGTTAGTAGTCATCCAAACATTCTCTGTACATCTCAAAAACTTTCAACCTGAATTTTGTAATTGTGAACGAGACAACAGTCAGGGAATTGAAAAGTTAGTGTTTTCTCTTGGTCTGGTTTGGGATATCTGCATAGAGCCAGTATATTAATTTTATTGGCTAGAGTACATCTGTGTAGTGCTTAGTTTTAGGAGGATTTCAGTCCTCTAAAGGCCTCTGTTGGTTTTGTACAGATTCCTCACACCACCAGGCCTGATTGAGCTGTAAGGCTGTGCAAAGCTGCTTTGCGTTGCCAGTCAAGGCTAACTAAGCCAGAATAAAATTCTCTCGGTTCTCAGCCAGCAGGGGCTCATTAGATTTCAGAGGCAATTGTGTAAGACTAGATGTATTTTAGAACATTAATAAGGGAAAACTTGAGGCCTCAGGAAAACTTGTAATGTTTTGCTGTTATTTTTTTTATTCTGTTTTTACAGTTCCTGTGTTACCAGGGCAGCCCTATTTACTCTTTATATGTCTTGGTCTTAGCAATTAAGTTTTATTATGGTAAATTTTAAACTTGTGTACCTTTTAAATAATTCTAGCATCATTGAATAGCTGGATGTACTGTAACCCAGTTTCATCTGTATACAGGGAAGTCCTGAGGTATGTTATTCATTTTGGGATATTATTTATCCACACTGCTTAACTGGGTCATTCTAATTGACATTTTGTTTCTTATTTGATTTTAAGGATCTTGAATGTTTTTATTGTTGTTAAATATTAAAAGTAATATTCCTTAATTGTAAGATTTAAACTTGCAGTATCATTATCTACAGTAACATGCTTTTGTTTATGTAGACCATGTATTTGAGCTTGGTTTGAGATTATGGCACATACCGTGAGCATTGATTATGGAGGTGCCCCTTGGACAGGCTTTCCACTAGATTTAAAAGTAGTTCTGAGGGGGTACCCAGTCAGAGCATTTGTGAGGCCAGGTACTGATGTTGAATAAAAAGGCCTTGCTTGCATTTGATGTTTCAGTTCATCCCAGCAGTGTTCATTTGGGCAGAGGTCAGGACTCTGTGCAGGCCGCTGGAGTTCCAACTCAACCAACCATGTCTTTGTAGATCTTGCTTGGGGGAAAGGGGCGTAGTCATGCAGGAACAGGAAAGTGTCTTCTGTAAACAGTTGAAACAAAGTTGGAAGCATATAGCTGTCTAAAATGTCTTTCTATTCTGTAGCATTAACATAATGTAAGCATTCAGAACTGGACTGAATCATAAACTTTACCCCCCCACACACACACCCTTAACTGTGTTTCTTTGTCTTCTTACACAATCTATATACACACTGACCTGTTCTGACTTAAACAACTTACAACATGTATCCCTCTCTATTTATTAAATACCGCACATACTTTGATAACAAACACCTCCGCTGCTAGAATATGGTTTTCTGTTATAACATCACATTTATTCAACTGTCGACTGCACTAAATGTTGGCTTTTCCTGTTGTTTTGCTTGTGTTTTTCTTACACTCTTTCTCCTGGTCTCTTTGCACTCTTGTGTATTTTGTCCTGCCTGTACTTATGTAGTCTTGTGGTGTTTACCTTTTGTTGTTCTGTTGCTCCATGGTCCTGGAGGAACATTGTTTCTTTTTAATGTGTGCTGGGTGTATGACTGAAATGACAATCAGACCTACTTGACTTGATGACCCTTCTCTGGAACTAAGGGTCCTAACTCAAGCTCTGAAAAACAGCCCCAGGCCATTGTTCATCCACTATCAACTTTATTGTTAGCACTATACGTTCTGTTAGGTACAGTTCTCCTGGCATCTGTTAAACCCAGATTTATTCACCAAATTATCAGATAGTGAGATGTGATTCATTAGTTCAGAAAACATGCTTCTATTGCTTCAGGGTCCTGTAGCCACAGCATTGCTCATAGTGATCTTAGGCTTGTATACAGCTGCTTAGCCATGGAAATACATTTCATTAAACCCTTGATGCACAGATCTTATACCGTTGCTGCTTCCAGAGGCTGTTTGATAGTCTGTGATGAGGGATACAGTTGAAGATTGTTTTTTTTTTTTATGTGCTTTAGCAGTGGACAGCCCCTCTCTTTGAATTTGCATAGTGCACCACTTTGTGATTCAGCGGGTGTGACTGCCAGCACTTCCATTTCAATATAAAGCACTTAAAGATGACTGGAGCACAAATTTCATAAACTGACTTGATGCGAAGATGCCATTTTATGTCAGTGCTATTTTTAATACAACTCATTTTACTGCCTGTGTTTGTGCAGGTTACTTGACAGTGCACCTGTTATTAATGATTGTGGTTGAAGCACCTGAACATAAAAATTAGCAGGGATCTTGACATGCTTCTGGCCATGTAATTTCAGGGATTAAACTTGTCACAGGTCTCCACTAAATTCTTCATGATATTTCACAGGATTGCCAACTGACAGGAATGGAGCATATATTGAGAACATGCTGCTCCCTTTTGTCAAATTTAAACAGAGCCCCCTCCATCAACAAATCAACATGCAGCCAATTTCAAACCAATTGTCTGTCCGAAGATTGCACTTTGGCTTTGGCCTTTCTGGGGAATTTGGTTTTTTTAAAATAAATGTTAATACAGAAAATGAAGACTTGGGTCGATAATTGAAACCTATGTAACAGTTTGTTCAGTTCATTTGTTAACGTACATTGGCAGGTATAATAAGTACGTCTTCATTTGCTGGCTCTTGGGTGTTTGCACAATAAAGACATGAGGGAAAAAGTACTCTGAGCAAGCGGCTCATTATCATGTACAGTAACATGGTACATTGTTCTAAACTGCAAAGCAGTACATTTGTTTAATCCTGATTTACATGTGCTCAGAAACCACTGGGAATCTTTTATGACCCCATTAGGAATCAGGTTACCAGGTCTGAAAAATGGTACTGCTGTCGGTTGCCAGAACTCTCTGCGTTTTCAGCAGTTTTCTGTGTACTGTGTCTTTGCATTTTGCTTAGTGTTTGCATTTGGTCCTGTATACAAGCATGAAGGCAACATTCACCTACCAGCTTCAAACAGTGACAGCTGCATGCAGTAAACTTTTATGTGTCAGATGCAGTGTCACTGTTGTATCATTAACTGTCTCTTTCATGAGACACATCTCGCTCACTCTCTCGCTTTTTTTTCCACTGTTCCTCTTGCTCTTTTTTTTCGCTCTTCCTCTTGCTCTCCTTTTCCTTCTCATCCTCTCTCAGAAGCACCAACAGTTTCCAAGTATGCTCTAGAATATTCTCATTTAAGAAATAAGTAGTGGGAATTTTAGAAGGATTATAGGGACATTTGAAATTTACCCTGAAGCAAAGCCTGATTTGCACTTTAATTGCACTCTTGTGTTGTTATGCCAATAATCAGTTGTATTAATATAAATTGTTGGTTTTTTTGTTGTGTATTTGCTGGATGGAATGTAATTATGGAGTGCATGCAAGTCTCTAAGTGTGTTCTTGTTGCCCTTGATTGTCCTGCACCTGATTATCCTGAAAATGGAAGGAACACTACATAGTTCTTGTCTACTGCTGTTCTTCTGATTGCCACAAGATGGTGCATGCCCCTCTAGAGACTCAGATTTAGTGAGCCTCATGCTGAGGCTGTAAACTATTGCAGTCCATCTCTTCTCTGCAAAAAGAATGGTTACATCCTTGAGAGATTGGCTGTACCTGTTGGCTATAATAAATACCACGGGATAAGACATAGAGGCTTTCATCCAGTTCTCTGTAATATTTCCCTTGGGAGTAAAGGTCATGAAGTAATGACCACCTGCAAAAAACGGGCTTAACTAGCCTAGCTATTTTTCCAGGTTTGGCCTGGACATATTCCTTTGTAGGTCTTATTTCTTTTGGATGAACTCTTTTTTTTTTTGTGCCAGGTCAACTCGTTAATCACCATAATTTTATATTTTATATTTCCTTTAAATGAAGACAGTTACATACTTTGTACATTGTCTTAGCTCATTAGATGTTATTTATGTGTTTCATTTTCTTGTTTATGAAGAAATATCTAGTAGCTTTTTAGAATTAAGTAGCTTTTTAGAACTAGGATGTTAGATGTAATTGAAACAAAAAAATGTTTTATATATAACTGTTTGCTATTAATCATTAATTAGTTTCAATGTTTCAGATGCTAGTGGTCAGAACATCTTATTGTGAGACCCCCGGTACGGCTGAGTAATGTTTTAGTCTGGATCATTGGTTTTATTACCTGCTGAAGGTACAGGATTCTGGGCCAAGGTGTAAATCATGTTTTAAAATGTGTCTGTAATTGGCAAAAACACTCTGTGATTGAAAGCACATGTTTCCTTAAAGACCAGCAGGGTCTGAGGCTGCATCCATCATGGACCATTTTCATCACAAGATGCCGTTTGAAGAGTATGCAAAACATTTCATCACTCATCTGGTATCTTCCCAGATCAAACATTTTCTTATTTAGCAATGACAATGTCGAAATAGATTCAGAATCCCAACAAAGAGTCCTTTCCAGAGAACTTTTATTTGATAATGGAACAAATCCTGTTGAAATTAAAGGATTATGTTATCATTCATTGCTAAAATTACTAACAGAGCATGAGCGCTAGTAGGAACACGTAGCATTATGTAGATTGTTCCATGTTCCATTTCATTTTATGTTAACATTTTATTGTAAAGGCAAACACATCTTTATAATCTAATTGATACACAGTTAGCTTTTTTAACGTACTTTTTAAATCCTCAAGAACCTAAATAACAGGGGCACAGACATAAATGTCTTTTGCATGTGGATAGTTTGTCTAAAAAAAAAAAATTGACTAAAGTGTCATGGATGATACACACAATAGATAGAATTTGAGAAGTTAATGGCATTATCAAAATTTATTGTTGTAAAAGTCATGTAAAAAATTGACTCCGCATTGTGGCCCAATGACACACATTAGTGCTCATCCAGTGTTACTTTTGGAAGTGTTAACGGAGTTTGTCCCTCTTAGTTGTAGTCTTCTACAAGAGCATATAGTGAAGTCAGGTACTGATGGTTAGTTTTGTGTCGGAAATAACAATACAGTTATTTAATAAAAGCATACACGCGTATGTATATGTATACAGTAACACCCCCGCAGAGGTTACGTTCCAACAGTACCCGTGTATAGTGAAAAACCGGCTTGTTGTCATGTGGGGGGAAAAAATGCCTAAAAAGGCCTATTTTTATAATGTAAACCCTAAATATGCCCCCAATTATTTCATTTCATTTTAAACTCAGCTAAATACACTACCCTTAAAGAAATCTCCATCAGTGCTAGAATGTAAATACAGTAACCCCCAGCTTTTTCACGGGGGTTGCATTCCAAGTGCACCCGCGTATAGTGGAAAAAACCCATTGTGTTGCGGTAAAAATTGGCTATTTTCATAGTGTTTACCCTAGATATTCCCACAAATACGCTCTCACTTTAATTTCATTTTTAACTCATTAGCCTTAAAGAAAATGTAAAGATAAACCCGTATCCATACTGTACAGTTTACACTGAACTCCAGCAGTGCTAGAATGTGAAATACTAATGTTACCCCTGTATAGACTGTACTGTAATCCTTTCATATGCGTTTTCTTTGGTATGCGCTGCCGTTTTCATTGGCATAAGCAGTTAAATACAGTAATAAATTCATTTAATTTAGTTATAAAAATACAGGGCCGAAAGAAGAACAAAACGTAAAACTCTAAGGGGGAAATTCTAGGCAGCAGCTAATCAACCCAGAACAAGTGGGCGTGGCCAGGACGACAAAAAACAAACAAACTGCGGAGTGTATCTGCAGTTTCCAAGTTAGTGCGGGGGTTTCAGCGAACAATTATTACTTTTCTTTTCTTTTTTTTGCTCTAGTGATGTCCGGAAGTGGTTCATCATGCCCCCTCATCCTCATGCTGGGTTGCTAAGCACCGCGGCCAAACATAAACCCTGCACGAGGACTAGACCCGGATGTCACAGCTTTTTTCATGGCAATATATAATTTTTCATGCATTTCAGTGCTAAATTATTGAGAAATATATAATTGACTAATTATGTAACAGAAATATTAGCGTAAATTCAGCTACAATTTAATATAAAAATAACTATAAATGTTTTGGTATTGTGGAGTGAAACAAAGAAAGCGCATCTTGGGAAGATGACAGTCACTTTACTTAGAGGCAGGAGGTTTGAAAGTAGCCAAACCAAGAAGGCTATTTATTTCTCCTTGCTGCTGATTGGCTGCTGCCCTTCTCCATGAGTATCCTGCTCATGGGGAAGATCGCTTATCCTCACATCATTGAGCTTTAGGATCCTCCTCTGTACTTTTGGAGTAACAACAAACTAGCTATGTTCTGGCTAGTTCCGGCATGAATTGGTTTGTATTACAGTTGCACCGTTGCTGGTTACACCACGGTACATGGTACATGACGGTACATGGGTCACGGTTCGGTACATGATGTCTTTCGGAGAATACACGGTAGGACGGAGATGATGTGATTGAAGTAATACGGAATCACAGAGGGACCAAAAAGCACAAGTAAATTATAAACCTGGGTTGTAGTGTGGTGCAATAGTGCCACCTACTGGCATACTTGCCTTACACATACATGAAAATATAAGCAAGAAAACAAACCAAGCCTCATTCTTTAGAACTTTTTGTTGCTTAATTCTTCTCAAATGTCCTTTTTTGTTGGCTACTAGTCAGAGCAAGCTATGCACTCTTTTAAGCCACTGTATTATGTCCAGTTCTTTCAGATATCGAAGTACCAATCTAGAGTTTCTTCCTAAAGTCTTACACTTTTTTTTTCTCTTTTCATTGACTTCAGTGAGTGTAATCTGGCCAAATGTCCCTGTTCTGTAGTCAGATTGTGTAAGACCACCTCTGTTGGGAATTTGGAATTCATGAAACTAACTACTTAATATGAACTTCATGTGTAAACTACGAATTACAAAGACTTTTGCATTTTTTTGGAAATATGTCATTGATGCAATATTGCTTAGCTGACGGCGGCATGTGATTGTTTGAAACACAGTACGGAGTGTTTTAATGTTTGTACTGTGTTGCCTTTAAGTGTTTTTGAAGAGGGTGAAGCATTACTCCATCTTGAATTGGCTGCTAGTACTATGAGCTTTGTTTCTAGGGGAACTGATTCCCCAAATGAAGGATGCTCTATTTCCTCAGGGAAAGTTGTGTATTTGAGTGCAGCCCTTTGAGGGCAAGCGTGAAATACGCTACGCTGTGCTCTGTGCCTCTGCACCTGCCCCAACTTGATGGAAAAAAAAATGCATTAAAATGGTAAGAAAAACGACCGTTCTCATCAACTTCAACAAAAACAGCTTAAGATTACGTGTAATTCTTTGTCCTTGGAAAGCCATTGTTGGGGTTTCTACTTGGCAGCTTTAGGTGACCTTCTGTTTTGATCTTGCTGATCAGATTCCAAAGTACAATGTGGCACATTCAAGACAGATGACCGTAACAGCATTTTTTTTGTTCTCAAACCATCTGACTTTAGTCCTTTTTCCATGCTCAGTCACAAGGGGATAAATGCAATGAAGAAAAAAAAAATAATGAGAAGGAAAGGCAGAATGTTTTGAAACAATTTTTGGCCTAAATACAGTGTACACTTTTTTTTTCACAGGTTGTCTTCAAGGGACAAACCGTTTCCTCCTAATTAAAAAAGTAACTAACAGTAACTATGGGCAGGTTATTTTCCATGGTGGATAAAGTAAAAATAAGAACATGGCATTTTTAACCCCACCTCCTTTTTGAGGAGCTGAGTGCATTTGCAAGTTGCCTGTTACCTAGTTTGAGCTTCTTTTGGAGAACATAATACATCATGGATAAGTTAATTCATATGATAGTTGTCAAAATGAGTGGGTTGCTAGGGCAAAAATAATCTATCAGCTTGGATATTGCCATGGAAATGTCACAGAGACTCATTTTTGGTCAAGCCAGTTTGTCATCTGCAACACATTGAACAAAGAGTGAAAAATATCATTTTTGCCACTTTAAAATGTATTTGGTGTGCAAGATGTTAGTAATGAATAAATTAAACACAAATTAATTTTTAACATTTTTATGAATTGCAAAATTGAATCAAGCTTGGTGTGTTGAAGCCTTAACGGTTACAACATAAAAAGTGAGTTTTTTAAACACTGGCACCTTGCCCTGGCCAAATGAGCAGAACAGCCAGGGTTGCATAAAGCAGTGCGCACACAGTGAGACCTGAGCTGTAAAGTTCTCGTCAAATCCCCATTCGTTCCAGAATATTAAACCTGATGCTTCCTGCCCACGCCTCCCTCAAACAGGCATAGTTTCTCCTTCTGTCTCTTTCTCTCTCTCTCTCTCCATCTTTCTATCTATGTGCCACTTTCTGTTTCTCTCTCTCTCATGCTGTGCCCCTCTATCTTTTTCTCTCCCCTTTTTCTGTCTTCTTTCTCCCTGGCTCTCTCTCTCGCTCTCGCTCTCGCTCTCTCTCTCCCTCTCGCTCTCCCTCTCGCTCTCTCTCTCGGTCTCTCTCTCGATCTCTCTCTCTCTCCCTCTCTCTCTCTCTCAATCTCTCTCTCTCTCTCTCTCTCTCT
>JBBJLR010004870.1:0-14146 GCA_037577145.1 Brachypetersius gabonensis
CACACACACACACACACACACACACACACACACACACACACACACACACACACACACACACACACACACACAGGTGAAGTTACTGTACTGGCTTGACTCCACCCCTCCAGCTCCAGCCAACTCTACCAAAGCCAGCAGCCTAATAAATCTGCAGCACAGTCACTGTTTTAAGGGCTAAATTGCTGGATAATTGGCTTTAAAGCCCAGTTTTCAACACATCAACCAAATTTGGAGCAATTATCAGTGTTAACCAGGGGCTTCTTGCCCAGTGGCTTCCCACACGCATGCACGCACGCACCCACGCACGCACGCATGCACGCAAAAGCACTCCTCAACAGCGCTGAGACACTTTGAGGGTCTCTATAGTTGCACTGACAAAATAGATAATATTAATTTCCTTCAAAAACTACATCACAGAAACATCTCAGTCTTCTCAAACTGCATGAGAAAGCGCATCTCGTCAGTACATCACATACACTATATGGACAAATGTATTGGGACACCTGAACATTTCCCCAACTGGGACTTTAATGACATTCCATTCAAAGACATAGACTTTAATATGGTCCCCCAATACTTTGGATCCCTGGTTGCCAATATACCAGTCAGAGATTCTTCTATGAACAGCACAAAGGACACATACAAAACAGACTAAGAGAATAACAGTTCAGTTCACACAACTCTTAACGTTAACCACATACACACCACTCAAACATGCACACACAAACTCAGCCGCAGCAAAACAGCAGTCAGTGCTCAGACTGGCCACAGTCTCAAATCCTCAAATACGCACAAACACACCAAACAGAACAACAGGCCGCTCTGTAGCAGCCTCTCAGTGCAAACTGCCAATTTGTAAAAGACAGCTGCCGTTTGATGAATGGTCTGTTGAAATATGGAAGTGTTCAGATTAATCCAAGGCTCATCAGTTGTGTTTCAACTCCATACTCTATTTGGGGGGGGGGGGTGTCTTTATTAACACAGCGGCATACGCACAAAAAAAAAAAATCAGACAAGCTCCTTCAGGCAGCCAAAAGATTTCTAACAGAACTTGACGCGCAATAAAAGAATTTTATTCATTTTCCTCTCGTCGCCTTAGGACCTTTTTCACACCCCACTTTGTAAGATATTTTTTTTACTCTGGAAAAGCGCAGCCCTTTCTTCAAATGAATGAGAACATAATCCCTTCCTCTTCGATATGGAAGCATCTCGAGGAACGTTAAAGGCAGACGGATTCCAAGGGCGGCAGGGATTCGGTTGGCTAAGGAACATGTTTGGAAATGAAATGCGTCAGAATGAAGAAGAAATCTCCACATAATGGGAGAACCAATAAACGAGAGAAGAACCTTCACATTATGCGAAGACATTTTAACACCTTTGAGACATGGTTCCCACAGAAACCATGAAAGGAACTTTTAATACATAGTAAAGTGGCCCTATACAGTCACGTGTAAACACACCACAGCACAGCACTCAAGAGTCAACAGTGTGAAATTCCTGCCCTGCATTTAACCCATTCAGCAAGTGAAGCAGGGGGCCACCACTGAAGGACGCCGGGGAGCAGTGTGTGGGGACAGTACCTTGCTCAAGAGTACCTCAGTGATGACACTAGGGATTTAAACCCACAACCTTCTGACTGCAGGGTCAACTCCCGAACCGCCAGCTGCCCCTTTATGGCATCTATATTTACATTTGCCCTCAATTTTCTCGTGCATTTAAACAATTCCGTCCAATAGCTGAGTTTCCATCATACAATTTTACAAAGCTGAAAGAATCAAAGACAGTCTGAGTTCCTCCAAGACACGTGAAAAACACCACTGCCTCTTTCCGAACTGCACTCTTAGACTGGTCAGCATGGCTGGAGAACACAAAAGGCACTTTCCCAAACCGTACTGCGATGGTACTGAGCTTCTCAGCTCGGCAACGGTGTTTCTGAAACGCTTTAATGGCTGGTAGTCCCAAAAGATTTACATTTACGGCATTTATCAGACGCTTTTATCCAAAGCGACTTCCATTCCCTACCTACAGGGGGCAGTCTCTCCTGGAACAACTTGGGGTTAAGGGTCTTGCTCAGGGACCCAGTGGTGGTGCTGAAGGTAGGATTTGAACCCATGACCTCTTGGTCCAGAGGCAAGTATCCTACCACTAGGTCACCACCACATCCATGGAGTCAAACCAACGCTTCTGTCCGTTCAAATGTCCTCATTTCATGTTTTGATAAGATTTCAACCAATCAGAAAGCAGTGTTTAATTTCATTTTACACTCAGTTTAATACATTAAACTCACTCCACACAGGAAACTGTTCTGATGCAGAAATGCTGGACTGCAGCTGCCAGAGATGCGTCACAGTTCAGTAGCCAATACTTTCAAACCTCCCGTCTCCGAGTACAGGGATATTTCACCATCCCAAGATGCACTTTCATATACTGCTGCCTTTTCTCTAGACGACACTAAAAAAAATTATATTTTGCTTAATAGTTTAAATTATATAGTGCCACAAACAAGCATTAGAATTCCAATATAGCCACACAAACACTAACTGAACGCTGTTCATTTTTCATTTTAATAGAAAAGAGAATCACTCCCATTCTTTTTAATGAATTAATGATTAGTTTTTTTACACTAGGCCTTATCTTTGCTAAAGGTCGTCAGATAGCCACGTGCGTAAGCGACAGCCACTTGCTCTCGGACGCAGAATGACTCAGCCAGGTATATAAAGCGCGGTGACTCACACACACTGCTTTTGATCCCCTGTCTCTGATCCTTGTGGATTAAGTGAAGAAAGAGCCGGGAGAAAAAGCAGTGAAGGTTCAGTACAACAAGGCATATATATCCCCCCCCACCCTCCTACCCTCCCCCCCCTGACAGATTTACCTTACCCTAAAAGCCGGGCCTGCACTCCGACTGTCACTACTGCTTTAAAGCGAGTTTATGCTCGCCTTTCACAGCCGAACGCTGGCCCTTATATAAGAAGCTGGACTGTTCCAAACACTGCAGCCCTTCCTCCTTTAAGAGTTTTCGATTGAGACGGTAGAAAAAAAACCCAAACACAGGGTCTTCAAAATTAAGGCACAAACTCAAAAGCTGCACCTCATCATGCGACAAACTGTATTTGTTAAACTGGCTGTTAACTCAATAAATCTTGATTTAAAAAAAAGACTCAGATTTGTTGCTAATTCAATAGGAATTCTGAACCCGCACAGTGTACACTGTATCACTGTATATTTGATGATCTTCCTGTTCATATGTGCGAGCGGTTTTGGGTACGGGGGAGGTTAAGGCCCAAGCACCAGTCAGACCGACTCGAGTCCATCTTTTGCTTTACCGTGTTTTCTTTAAGGCGTTTTCTCTGGTGAGGTTACCTAAGGCAGTGGTTCCCAACCTGGGGTCCGGGCCCCCCTTAGGGGGGCGCTAGAGATCGCAGGGGGTGCGCACAATTCTGTCTGCCCTATGGTTACCAAAATTTGTACACATTAAATTAATAAAATCCTAAAATCTGAGAAACGTAAAGGGGTGTGTGTGTGTGTGTGTGTATGGGGGTGTGTGTGTGTGTGTGCGCATAACAGTATAAGAACCAAATCCTTTTATTTTTTGCAAATAAAAGTTCAGAATTAATCACTTTATTCAGTTTATGCGGGTAGGAGTTGGGGTTGGGGGGGCCTGGCTTGTCTTGGATACTGGCAAAGGGGGGCTTCAAGGAAAAAAGGTTGGGAACCACTGCTGTAAGGTACTGTTTGGCTCATTTTTATTAAGTAAATGTGGTTTCTTATGTAATCATCACACAAATCTGCTCTGTACCGATACACTAACAGAGACAAGACAGAGACAGTTCTGTGGTTAAACAGGCAAAAGTGATCTGCTGTTGCAGATTCTTTCTCGTCTGTGTGTCAGTGTTGTCCAATACCACATGATTCAGCAGCACTGTATTGTATAGAAAAGCATTGTTTTGCCAAATCGTGTTTTGAGAAGAACAAAGGGTATTTTACAAATTCAATTGGTGCTCATTTAAAAACACACTCAGACACACACTGCCATACATAGATTCACCATTTAAACACACAAACGCAGACACACACGGACACAATGCTCATTTAAACTAAACACCTCAGCAAACACAGGTTTGGAGTCTCAGGGGTCGTAAAAACAACACTTCATTTTCTCACTGCAACATTAATCATCCCAAACATGAAGGCAAATCAATGCAGCCCAATAAAAGAGGTGTGAAGAGAGAGGGGAGTGTGTGTGTGTGTGTGTGTGCTATGAACTGTAAAGACCATTCGCATTGTCTCTTTCAGTGAGGGGTGGAAGTGAGAGAATGTAATAAAAAAAGAGAGACAGAGCACAGAGTTGGAGAGAATGAGAAAACGAGGATAAGAGAGAGAGCGAGAGACAAACTGAGTGAGCAAATAGTGTGTGATAGAAAGAGACAAAGCACAGGGAGAGAAGAGAGAGAGTAAATGCAATTGTGAGAGAGGAAGAGACAGAAAAAAATGAAACAGGGCAAACAGAGAGGGACAGGAACAAAGAGACAGAGCACAGAGACAGAGTGCGTGCATGTAGGAGAGAGAGAACTAGAGGGAGAGAACTAGAGAGAGAACTAGAGAGAGAGAGAACTAGAGAGAGAGAAGTAGAGAGAGAACTAGAGAGAGAGAACTAGGGAGAATGCGAGAGAAAAAGAGAGAGAGAGAATGTGAGAGAGAAAGAGAACTAGAGAGAGAGAATGCGAGACAAAGAAAGAGAGAGAGAAAGAGAGAATGCGAGACAAAGAAAGAGAGAGAGAGAAAGAGAGAATGCGAAAGAGAAAGAGAACTAGAGAGAGAGAATGCGAGACAGAGAAAGAGAGAGAGAGAGAGAGAGAGAGAGAATGCGAGAGAGAGAGAGAGAGAGAATGCGAGAGAGAGAGAGAGAATGCGAGAGAGAGAGAGAGAATGCGAGAGAGAGAGAGAGAAACACACAAAACTCACAGCATTAAAATTTGCGTGAACGCTACAGGACACTGCAGCCTGAATTGCATTACATTATATTTTAAACTGCGTCCAGAGGAAACTCTCAGCGGAGGCAGCTGACAGTGTCTGGCGCAAGTCATCAGTCTGTAACTCAGCAGGTCATGTGTTCATTCAAATATGCCCAAAACGAAGACACAAAGACACTAAAGCAACAAAGTGATCAAGTGCAGGTCAACTTAGTAGCTGCACGTGATGAACAAACGTTATACCGCTCTGGTATCCCTCTTCCTTATTTTGAACAATAAACCCCTGCATGTGTTCCTTCTCTTTATGGCTGTATTGTGTGAAATGTTCCATTAGCTTAAGGTTGATCAGAGGCCTACCTGCCACGTTGACCTTCTCGGCGTTGGTGGTACTGGGGGCAGGCGTCGCCGTGCCGTTGGTCAGGTTGCTCGCCGTGCCGTTGTAGATGATGATGTCCACCTTGGACTCCAGCTTGGACAGCCTCTGCATGATGTTGTCTAGCAGCACAGCCAAAGTCTTCTTCAGGTCTACAGAGCACAGAAACCGAGAAGAACCAGATCAACGATGGAACTCCGGTCTCAGAATCGGAATTGTTTTATAACACAAACTCAATATTCATAAAACCAAAGTTTCAGAGCAAGCATGCAATCACACTTTGCAGTTTCTGCAAGAAATATATTTCTTTTTAGCGCTCCTACAGTTCTCCTACAGATGACATGGTTCCAGCGGCAAAACACCAATTAATATACAGTGTATCGCAAATGTCTTCAGATTTTTTTGTAATCAGGGACCAAATATTAATTGTTTAAACAATTAATCTAGTGTTCAAATCACCTCTTTAATGTATTGGGAAGGGAGTGGAGGGACGAGTCGCCTTAAAGTGTGTGGCAGAGAAAGAGCGTCTGTGCTATTGTGGCCAGAAAGTGACGAAACGTGGAGCAACAAATCAACAAAGCAGACTCATTAACAAACATTAATTTGTCATTAAGTGTCATTTAGTGTCATTAAGACACTAAAGTTTAAGTCAGTTTTTAAAAAAAGATCCTGCACACATAAAAAATATGTGTGCAGCGGGCTTACAACAAGGCACTGGCATATATAGTGGACAGCTCTATAGATGTACTACAGGGGCAACATTCATGTTCCTTATGTAAGAAAATGAACAGTGCCATGGTTTAGATATTATTAAGAATCTGGGATTCCAAAACAGTGCATCCAAACATTTCAGCCCTGCTCTCCTACACAGATCCACTCAGAACAGACATTTCCATTTAGATACTAGCCCTGACACTATGCTAGCCTCGAGGTAATCCTCCCTCTGAGGGGTCACGTGAGCTCCACAGCTGAAAGGAGATGGATCAAAACACCAGTCATCTTTCAGCTCATGCTGTCTGAGTTACTAATTAAGACACTTCTGGTTCTAGATGATTCCAACGTAGTATTTGGACAAGATGCAAAGAGAGACGCAATGAGAGACAAGCAAAACACAATAAAGGGAAATAAGAATCAATGTTTAAAAGTCCCTGTGAGAACTGATAACACACATGTCCAGACAGAACGGTCCTCTGTCCAGGAGCAAGATGCCAAGGCAGAAAAAAAGAGTAAAGTGTAGAGAGAGTGCAATCCAAATGGGCAGCTCTTGGAGTACCTCAGGGGTCAAGCCTAAGCCCTATGAAAGGGTATGATGAGCAAAAAGAACCCAACAATTCCAATACCAAGGTTTCGTCTTAACCTAGAGAAGGAAATCCAATCATTCATTCCTTCTTTAGCTCAGAGCACATCAGGGATAAAGCTTAAGCCCTATGGAAGAGAATGATGAGCGAATGGAAACCAACAACAATTACGATATTGAGATTTCTTCTAACATTAGGTACATCAGCTCCCTGAGCGCATCAGGAGTCAACTCGAAGGAAGATTAAAAAGCTTCAAAAGCAAAAGGAAATCAACAGCAACTACGATCCTGCCGTCAAAATACAGAGGATAGAATGACCTGGAAAAGCAAAGTTGCTGTGAATATCTGACAGAATCCCTCTGGTACCACTGCACTGAAGGGTAGCGATCGTAAGGCTACATAACACCTACATAATTGTTTTACGGCAAGAGACATGTATACGTTTATAAAGGTCACTCAGAGGTTTGCTAGAGTTAACCTTGAGAAATGTTTATATATTATTTGCCATACAGAACGTTGCTCCAAAGAAAAAAACGCTTTTTGAAGCCAGCAAAATTCACAAAAGCAAAAGGCATTTGAAAACCTGAGGCGCTCATCTTTTATGAACCCTTTAACTTCTGCTGCAAAATGCTAACTTACCCCCAGTAGCATCAGTTGAAGTGTAAAGTAAAGTAAAGTGACTATATGGCCATACGTGAACACACACAGTACACAGCACGAAATTCTTCCTCTGTGTTTAACCCATTCACCAAGTGACTCGAACTCACGACTTTCTGACCGCAGGGCATGTGCCCTAACCACTAGGCCACCAGCTGAAGGTCTCACCAGAGAATTAGATTTAACACAAGCAAAAATTGCGCAAAAATAATTATAATTTTTGAAAGGCCAATAAGAAAAATAGTTTTCGGGCTTCAGGTCGTTACATTTCTTGGCTTTTCTGACATTTTTTAATAGAATATATCAAATTTGCATGAAAAAAAACAACATGCAAAGTGTTTTGTGAACAAAAATGAGCTACTTGCCCAACAATCAAGGAGTATCTCTCAACACACTTCTCAAACGTTCCTTTCGTGTTTATCAGAATGTCTTCCTTGATATGAATGTAAGGCTGATTTGCTGATTACTGGAAAGTACAAGCAGAAACTCATTTGGCACAAGCTTGTTTGAATATCTTGCTCGAGCCCTGGCACGTTTTCCCTTCTCCATAATGAGCTGCTTTCCAGGCAGACGTTAACTCTAGTTGACAGCATTAACAAAACGTCACAGTCGAGTTGTTTGTTTACTTTGAGCCTAGTCTTGACCTAGCCTAGTTATCACTTTTCTTCATCTGGCTTTGGGCCAATTGCATTCGAGAGAAGCGGATGGTTGAGAATGATTACACAAAAAATATCATCATGTCTGTCTATATCTCTCCATTATTGATCTCAGGACTACTGGACCAGGTCCATGTGACCTGAAAACTGAGACTAATCTCCGTCTGCCGGCGTTTAAAACCTAACCTGAAGGACACAGCCAAACTCAAATACCTGCTGGTGATGATGTTTTTGAAAATAATGGATTCTGGCAAATTATTATACTGATCTCCAGAGTTCCAGCAGAAGAACTGTGGTTGATGGCTGCATTTATGCCACAGGTAAGAAGATTTAACCATGAAATTACATCCATACATCCATCCACCCACCTCACACACTCTCTCTCGTGCGCTCCATCTCAAATCTAAATCACGTCTAACGTCTAAATCCAGGGAGGATTTGCTTTGAACGCGATGTCCAGATGGGAGAGAGGCGCTCTATAATCCATATTTCTATGTCACAGTTTGCTGGTGATATCAGCGTTGCATCATCATTTCAAAATCCTGCAGCATAAACCCATCAGCTGCAAACAGGAGAGAGAGAGAGAGTGAGAGACAGATAGTCAGAGAGAGAGAGTGAGAGAGAGACAGACAGTCAGAGAGGGAGAGAAAGAGACAGAGAGAGAGAGAGACAGTCAGAGAGAGAGAGAGAGAGAGAGAGAGAGAGAGACAGACAGACAGTCAGAGAGAGAGAGTGAGAGAGAGACAGACAGAAAGAAAGAGAGAGTGAGAGAGAGAGACAGACAGAGAGAGACAGTCAGAGAGAGAGAAAGAGACAGAGAGAGAGAGAGAGACAGACAGACAGACAGTCAGAGAGAGAGAGTGAGAGAGAGACAGACAGACAGAAAGAGAGAGTGAGAGAGAGAGACAGACAGAGAGAGACAGTCAGAGAGAGAGAAAGAGACAGAGAGAGAGAGAGAGAGACAGACAGACAGTCAGACAGACAGACAGTCAGAGAGAGAGACAGTCAGAGAGAGAGAGAGAGAGAGAGAGACAGACAGACAGACAGACAGAAAGAGAGAGAAACTGAGAGAGAGAAAGAGAGACAGACAGTCAGAGAGAGAGTGAGAGACAGACAGACAGAGAGAGAAACTGAAAGAGAGAGAGAGACAAAGAGACAGAGAGCGAAAGAGAGAAACAGACAGTCAGAGAGAGAGAGTGAGAGACAGACAGACAGAGAGATAAACTGAAAGAGAGAGAAAGAGAGACAGAAAGAGAGAGAGAGCGAAAGAGAAACAGAGAGAGATCCCTTTTTTATTGAAGATCCCTTGTTTAATTGCTAAACTAGTAATCTAAATTATACCAATAATGTGTTTACATTAATATACATAAAACATTTATATGACATTAATAATTATGTAATGAAGGAAAAGAGGAATAGGCACAGGGTAAAACAGCGATAAAAAGTAAAGGAGGCATTTTTTTTTATTCTGAGGGTTATAAGGTCTATTAGTAATACACTAGCATTCGAGAAATCAAGGGTTTTTGCAAATTAATCTAATTAACATATTTTAAATATGTCCCCTTTCAAAAAAGACTGAATACATAAGTGTAAAAAAGCAATCAGGATAAATGGAGTGAATCAAAGCAGAATGTGCATAAACATGCACTTCCAGAAATGGACTCTGACATCATGCGGTAATACGATGAGGGAGGGTGATGTCATTAAGGTTTACAGACAACAGGAGCACTCTGGGAAAATGAAAACATAGATGTTTACTGGCGTTTGATGGACGCTCTCTCTGTATGATGGGTCAAACACGCCTGGCTTATATCAAGAATTTTGAGGACAGTGAGACACAAAAATGACAGACATTACAGAGGCCCATATTCTGAAGCTAACCCAACTAACATCCATCCAGAAAGCACCAGATCCTAATCCAACAACTGTTACAGACAGACAGCACACCAGTGTTTGTATCGTATATATTCACGACATTTGGCCGACGCCCTTCTCCAGAGCCACTTATAATCATTAGCTACAGGGACGGTGCCTTTCTATAAGGGTAGAAAAACCTGCAACTTTGTGGTCATCGGGTTCACAGACAAGTGTTTTACCCACTAGGCCACTACCAGCCCATCACAAATCAGACACATCTGGGCTGGTGCAAATGACCAGGATCCCACTAGTGGGCATGAGTCAGATGCTTATAATTACATAGAAAGGAATTCACCCACATAAAGACTTTGCTTACAAAATAAACAAGTTCCTACTATCTTCCAGCACTGAGGGAATGGGAAAATAACAAAGTGTACTTTCAAAATTAGACAACTTAAGTCCAAGGCCAGTTGGTCCAAAAGCTGAGTCATCTGCTGGACAGCTAGTCTACTGGAAACTTTGGGCTAAAATCATCCAGTTTATTGAGAAATCTTCACAAAATAGACCACAGCACGGGTTGCAAAAATATAAAACCACAATACTTTTCTCAATACATGACTTGCATCACAACATTTTCCAGGAAAAAGAGAGCCACATTTAAAAAAAAAATACTATAGTTTTTGATTTTACAGAGGTCCTCAAGTTACACCATAGATCCGCTCTTTCGACAGTGATGTAACGCAAATTTTGGTGTAAGTCGAAACACATCCAAGTCTAAGTCACTTACCGATTCTAACAACACAACTAAGCCACAGAAAAAGGAAAACTCCCTCACTCATACTCCGCGTTACTGCGTATTCTTCCTCCGCGTACCACCAAACTAGTTCACCCACGTAGTCCGTAAGTACTAAGGGTGTAAGCAGAGTGGGAGAGGGCGTTGTAAACTCGAAACATCGTATGCAAAGACTGTTGTTACCCGAGGACCCCCGTATATGATACACTATATGGACAAAGGTATTGGAACACACCTCTTACTTATTGAATTTAGGCAGCATCTTACCTACAGTGAAGGGTAATCTTAGTGCCATGCCAATAAATTTTGGACAACGCCATGTTTCCAGCTTTGGAGACACAGTTTGAAGAACCTTTTGCAGAACCTTTTGGTCCCTGTGCACTGGTGAGACTTGCGCTGCTGAAGCGTCTGAGACACGCTGGAAAATCAAAGCATGGTCCAAGTTTCATTCCATCTCAGTTTAGGTACAGCACAGTTCCTGTGAGGCCATGGGAAAGTGCCAATAGTTGCATGGACAGGCCCCAAGACTGGCCAGTGTGTCAGCAAGCACAGAATCGTGTATGTACACAAGAACCAATCTGAGATCCTCAAGGTCGGCACCAGTAACTCGATGTTAGTTTTGCTTACAATGGCAAGTTGACCCTAAAAGTTCTAAGAGATCCGTTCCACCGAGGGGATAAGACTACCAGGAGATAATCTAGGGTCATGTATCCTTTCATATAGAAACGAAAAGATTGGCACTCCTCCTCGGCAACATTCGATACACAGCATGGGCCTCGACCCTGAATGGCTGAGAGCGGAGGAGTGCAGATAATATTACAGACATCGTGGTGACCTACACTTCTTTCATCCTCCGCTCCTCTGTCCTTCTTGTAATTGATCTTTTGCTTTCCGATCTATTAAGCCTTCCTGCCTTGCACTCATCACCCACACCAATGACCGCTGGGCTGTTACATTGTTCCCTCTCAAATTGAGATTTACAGTGGTTTAGCTAGCATTGACCGTGTCAATCCAATTAACCCCTTAAAGCCCCAGGCCTTCTACATACCAGGGCTTATTAGACAGTACCCACAAAGACTACAGATCAGACAGATTTAGGCGACGGAGGTGTGTAACTACAGTCTGGACCTGCAGGGTGGTTCGGATATTTCATGGGTTATTACTGAAGTGGTAAACACCTCAACCTCCCTTCTGCGCTCGGTCAGAAATCTGCTCCTCACTGTTATACGGCTGGCTGTCGCATCAATATGTTCAGTGCATTGACGGCGAGACGATTAGGAGTGGTTTCACACTTCGACAGAATGCAGCAAATGCAAGGTGTTCAGGGAATAGTTTGCCAATTTTCAACTTGGATATATTTGATCAGCCTAGACACGTTTGGAGTCCAAATTGTGCTTTTTTAGTTTAAAATTAGGACATAGCTGACTGTGAGACACTGGCACTGTGACTGAATAATGCAGGCCCCCTTTTAAGACAACTGGGCCTGTTTTCACAAATCGCCTTAGGAGTAGGAGGGCTGATCTGCTGTTTTATTTTATCAGTTCTTCTGATTCAAGATCAGTCCCTATTACTGCCTTTGAATACCGAACCCTGGTGTGGTCTAAATTGGGTGCCTGTACTCAGGAAGTCAATTCATAGCTCAAAGTAAGTCATTCTCGTCCTACACTGATGAGTTAGTTTCACTTTTGACTCAGTTTTGATATGTATTTTAACAAACTATTTGGATGACTAACTTTTAGTATTTGTGAGCAGCATTAGCCTTGGAGCTCCAGTCCAAAGAAGCGAAGAAGCCAAATTCACACACTTAGCATGTCCTGATCAATGGATTACATCTGGGGTAGAAAAGATAGAGCCATTCCTTTAATGGCCTGAGGGTTAGGAGGTTGCCCTTGAGATCAGAAGGTCATAGGTTTGAATCCCAGGACTGCCAGTGGCACCATTGATGTACGTTTGAGCAAAGCACCATCCCCACACACCGCTTCTGAACGAAGGGTCTTGCTCAGGAACCCGGTGGTGGTCTGCTGAAAGTAGGATTCGAACCCATAACCTCTTAGTCCAGAGGCAAGTATCCTACCCACAAGGCCATCACCACCACCCCAGTTCACGCTTCACAAACGGCCACTTTATTTTAAAACCTTTAACTGACATCCGTTGTTCAACATTTTGAGCTACAGTTTCTGCTCATGCTTATTTCCTATAATATAAATAACATCTGATTAAATAATCAACCTAAGTCACTTCCTGACAGGCCTTACATTTCAAAAACTGGTAATAATAAGCCTTAAAGTAGCACAGCCAACGAATTTTTTCTGTTTCTTTTTATATCAAATGAATGACATGACTGGAAATGACATTTGAGCACATTCTCTCAAGGAGGGCTGTTTTTTTTTGACTACTTAAACTATTTACAGCCTTCTACGCCCAAGTCCCCTGGGAAGACCGCACTGCAGTTTTCTTCGCTCTCGCTCCTCAGATACAAGAGACTTAATTCCGCACCTGACTGTCTCGCTCTTTGTGAGCTGAATAAAGTGTGTCAGAGCAGGGGAAGCGCTAATCTGTGCAGCGCTGTGGATTCAGAGGCACAGTTCTACAGGGCCGGACAAAGGACCTGCGGCAGCGGCGCCGGCTCAAAGGTAACCAGAGGCCTTGCGGACGAGGCCTTGGAGAAGAGCTCCGCAGAGCAGAGATAAAGTACAGCCAGCCATCTCCTCTTACGCTGAAAAACAAATCAATCACAGGTTGCGAGACGAATGTGAGGAGAGGGCCCAGGTCCTAGAGCTGTGTTTTATCCATGCATGAGAAACCTCATCCTGGTCTTGTGGAGAAAACGATTTTCATTATGTGTCGATATTTAATAGCTTAAAACCTATAAGTCGTATCCAGTGTTTTATAATGAATGCTTGTGTATTTTCCAGGTGGTTTCAGAACACAGTACTTTATGAGCCTGTGTGACTCCTGTTTGTCAGCCTACACTGCTAATTTTTATGTCGCAAAATAAAACCTCTTGTTGCGATCGGCCTAAGGGCGTGGGGCCTTATTTCGCACCATCGACAGTTTAAGGCTGTTGTAACTAATTAAGCCCACATGGCTTCAAGCTCTTCTCTCCTTTCTACAGCTTCAGTCTTGTGACTCAAGACACCATGCAAAAGCCTGTGTTACCAAAGTTTTGGACTCCATAATAATGATGAATGTTTGGATTTATAATCTTTTTAATTTCTGTGAAATTAAATGATTACGATGCAAAGAAAATTATTCAGGATGGTCTAAAGCGTCAAAATGAAACGCTCAATTCATGAGTAGCTTAGAACTCTTCAGAGCAGCCGTGATAGGAACCGGACGACTGAAGAGTTTAATGCCTCTAAAAGTTAGAAGACAATTATTAGGAAGCGGGAAAATAAATGTGATGCTGCTTGATGACAAACAGACCACTTTCAGAATCGCCCTCAGCATCCTCTCCCTAAGGGTGAACCCCACACTAGTCAAACCAACCGCGCCCGGGCACAGAGCCTCACACTAGTCAAACCAACCGCGCCCGGGCAC
>JBBJLR010004880.1:0-14146 GCA_037577145.1 Brachypetersius gabonensis
CGTCTCAGTGGACTTGCCATTATAAGCATAAACCATGTGGTCTCAAATCAGTTGTCATATGATGATGTTGTAGATGACTTTGCCGCAAGAAAGACCAGGAGAGTAAAGCTGTTGCAAGTTATGGAGGTTGAGGAGATGGTGGTGTAGTTTAAGTCATTCAAGTTAAGGCAGTACCAAAAAACACCACCAGAGGTCTTTGTAAGGTCTTTGTATAATTTAAGTTATGTCACGTTTTATTTTGGTAATATTTAAATCTAATTCTTTATGTAAGCTATTTATATTGTATTTCACATATTCAGTTAATATTTTTTTGTATTTTTTTCTAAATATTTGAATGTGCAATTGGTTTATTTAAATAAAAGAAAGTCTAAGACAAAGCTATTCAGTTTCTCGTGAGTATATGTACACTAGCAGTGGAATTTACTGTGATGCAAGGGGGCGTCACCTAAAATCTTGCCTAGGGCTCCAAATTTGTTAGGGCCGGGCCTGTCCTATAGTGTAGCTTCTGATTGGGTAGATGAGCATTGCACTTCCGTTGTGACTTGCTCATCCTTGTGTTTGCTTTGTTTATACTGAGGGAGAAGGAAGATGGCATTGTGGCCAGACTTTCCAAAAGCAGATGTAAAACAACTTTGTAGCCCTGTTTGTACATTGTGTAGCAATGGTCCATTATTCTATCTTCCCCAGTCAAACACATAGACATGACTTGCTTTATTAAAATCTCCTGCTACAATGAGTGCTGTGTCCAGGTGTTTGTTTTGAACTGGATTCAGCACATCATGCAGTTCAGACCGAGCTATACCTGTGTTTATGTGGGGTGGGATGTAGACCGCCATGGCGGTGACCTGACCGAGGTGAACTTGCAAGGCAGGTAGAAATGGCAAAACGTATTCCAGAGTAGAAACATTCCTGGCATTGACAATGAAACACACGCCTCCACCTTTTATTTTGTTTGACTCTGCTATTCTGTCCATGCGGAACAATGCACCCCATTTCGTAGTTCTACACCTTTGGCAAGCAGCATATCCATTGTTGTTGTCCAAGCTGCACAGTATCTCAGTCGGCCATGATGGGTTGGGTTTAAAAATGCATGTGTGTGAAGTTATAACTGATGTTGAGAAGCGTTCTGCTCTCATAAACTATTAAACCATTAAAATATTGGAATGCACTTGGCAGCGCCCACTGCACTTTGCATTCTGGCCCTGCGGCTCCCTCATGGTCCTTGCAACCCTCAGTTGTGGTGCTCTCTTTATTCCCTTTATTCCAGCTTGAGTGCACTGGGTATCTTGCTAGCGTCCTCCCGCATTATCACTTCCGCATTACTCCCCTTCGTTCCCTGGCATCCGCCGGGTGGAACCTGTACGGAGGGGATACACAAACAAGCATGGTGTGGCTGCAGCTCCAAGCTTTGGTGCCATCAAAGAGTGTTCTTAGATTCCACAAATAAGTACAGAATCTCTGTCAAACAATCCGGTCCCTAAGGAAGCACCCCAAACAAAGGCGGCGGCCATCCTTACAAAGAGCAAAGTCCCCGCCCTCATTGCCTCATTCACAGAGCCAATAAATCACAAGAAGGGGTACAGCATAAGGTCCCCTCAGCAGTCCATGGATGCTGCCTGACAAAAAATAACCCAAAACAAAACAAACAAAGAAATATATGGGACAAACTATACAAAATAAATGCTCCCACTCTGCAGGGCATAACACTACCTACACCAAAAATGAAGAAGTAAGCCAGGGTGGGTAGTCTTTAAGATTGCAACTGAAAGGCAACTGATTGACTGCGTGACACAGCATTGGTGTTGGAGGCTGAGTTGAGTGTTGAAGTCTGAGTGTATTTGCTGTGTTTCTCTTTCAGACCTCATTTTTTTATTGCCAAAAGCTTGTTGATCCATTGTTTCAAAAGTATTCACACAGTGGCTTAATATTTTATTGAAGCACCTTTGGCAGCAATCACAGCCTCTGCCTGGGATATGCCTCTACATGTTTGGCACAACTGTTTTGGGGGATTTTCCCCCATTCTTCCCTGCAGATCCTCTCCAGTCAGGGTGGGTAGGCAGTGCTGGTAGACAGCCATTTTTGGGTCTTTTCAGAGATGTTCTATTGGATGCCAGACTCTGACTGAGCCACTCAACAACTTTCATAGACTGCTCCTGAAGCCACTCCTTTGTTATCTTGGCCAAGTGCTTGGGGTCATTGTCATGTTGTTGCACTAGCCCGTGTTCCAGAGTACTCTGAGGTGGGTTTTCTTGAAGAATCGCTCTATATTTGGCTGTTGGCATCTTACCCTCTATGGAGATCTGTGGCCCACTTCCTGCTGCAGAAAAACATTCCCACAGCAAGATGTTGCCACTGCCATGCTTTACAGTACAGATGGTGTTAGCCAGGTGATGAGCAGTTCAGACATGCCGCTCTGAATTCAGGCCAAAGCGTTCTGTTTAGTTTTCAGTAGACCTGGGGACTTTGTCCAATTTCTCTGTTTGGTCAGGTGGCCAGATCTAAGGAGGGTCCTGGTAGTTCCAAACTTTTTCCATTTCCAAATAATGGAAACCACAGTGCTTTTTGGGACCGTAGATGCTGCCAAATGTACCTTGACACAATCCGGTTTTGGAGGTCTACAGAAAATAATTACTTAATTACTTGGCTTCTGATCTGTGAGAGCTTAAAAAAAGGCTAAAAACAAGTTTTCACTTTGCCATTATGGGCCAGTTTGTGTAGATATTGTAAAAGAAAACTATGCACAAATATATTTTAGAAGTCTGTAATGTAACAAAATGTGGAAGCTGTGAAGGGGTGTGAATACTTTCTGGTGACTCTGTATGGGGAAAAAGCTTCCAAAATAAATCTGTAAATTCTTAAAAACACACCTGAGTGTCTCTGCACTAGGGCTACGCTCATTCATGGATTGAATTTAGAATGCTTCACTTTCTGGAGTTAGAATTGGAATTGCATGCAGCTAAAAGGAAGTGAAATTGAAACTGTATTGGAATGGCAGAAAACAGAATTGAATTGAAACAAATTCCACAAAATTCCACTTATGGTCAGTGTCAGTCACCATTTAACAATTGTTAATGTACAGTTCTGTTTATTTACTAATGTTTCATCAACTGCATAACCTGGTATTTGTAAGGCACTGAGATTAAGATGCACACGCAGCTGCATGCACAAAACACAAGGATTGTATTACAAAAATGACCATTGTATTAAATTGCACATTTTAGTTGTAATGTACAGCTTATGCATAGTTTATTTATATTTGTGTACTCTGTGTCACTTCTTGTACTCTGTAAAACTGGAACCACACAGTCTTATCTCACTGTAAATATCTATATATAGCTGAGGTGACTTTGGACAAATTATCTGTAGTATAGTGGTAGCTGTAGACAATAGCAAAATAGGTTGTCTGTGTTCAATACATAAGTGTCCTTATCTGCAAAACTACTCAAAGATGATAAAATATGGGTATATGACAATTAAAGCTGGAAACTCGCCTCATGGCAGCTAGAAAGTGAGTAAGCCTACATAATTTGTGATTGGTCCTAGGTAAGTGTAAATGAAGATGAGCATTTATTATACATTACTATTTGTTTTAGAATTGCATAAGTGCACCAGTGTTACTGTTCTGCCAGGGAAATGGCTTCTATGGGGCTTTCAGAAAAAAGGCTACAGATCAATGGTATTTACAATTATACTTCCAGGTGGTCTGATGTTGTCCTTACATTGATTTATATTTTTATTTTTATTTCCGTTTTTAGTATGTGAAGTCCCCTGTATACAGTTTTATATACTTGCAATCTTGCTGCTTTGACTTGACCTTGTCAATTACTTAGGAATTAGACTTATTTTAATATACAGAACATTGTTGCACTATCAGGAATTCTTGAGGGAGGTCATTATGCCCATAGTCTAAAATCATCCTCCAGCCTCCTGTTACTGTCCACCGAGGGCTAGGTTTGTTGACTTTGTACTAGGGGCTCCTTAGAGGTTACTTTAAATTGGCTTCTTGGGAATGGAAAGGTTGGCCAAAATAATGACCTCTAATATACATGTTTATCTGCTCACTTGTTTATGATACTGTACCACATATACACCAATACCCTGTCACCTTCAAAACGTGGGTTACAAAGTAATCAGTACTGGTCAACAACAAAACAAATGTAATTAATCATGTCATCAGACTTTCATCCAAGTTTTATATTCATGCTTTTCAATTGTAAAAACCAAAGTATTTAAACATGCCGTGTGTCACAAAATATATGTATATATATTTTATATATGTATATATATATATATATATATATACATGTAAATATATTTGATGCAAATTATGCTATAAGAAAAATCTGCATTTTATTTCCACTTGTATTTCTGAGCCTGTATTTCTGTTTTCACTCATTTAATGTTCTGTACCTGACTTTTTCTGACCACACACAATTATGTTGAATCCTTCATAAAAACCTTGAGGACTCAACAGTTTTTGCGGTTCTATATAAACATGTGGCATTCTTCCTCTTCTTCTTTTTTATTCTATAACACTATTATTATATGTTCTTATTATTATCATCTTTATGATTACTTTGTTGCCATTTCATAGTTGACATGGAGCAATACAGACATATAAATGGCATCTAAACCATTATTATTACTGTTTCACTATAACTGCTTCAGAGATCTGGTTTACTCAGAAGGTAATCATGAACTAATGATTAGGGATGTCATATATATTTCATAAAAGTATAGCACTTTTTAAAATAACACCTGCTTCATTACTAGTCATAACAACCTTAACTACTGCAGCTGACATCAAACTCATGAAAAGAGCTGAACCACTACTGTAGAGGGACATGGTGGAAAAGGTTACTGAATTTTTCCATGCAAAGAGTGAATGTAGCAGAGTATAGAAAGTGTATTTTAAGTGCATGCTGTGAAGATAAAATGTAGCATACTGAGATAGCAAAATGAACTCCACAGTTCTACAATTTTCATTTATGTTTAATTTTATGATGTAATGTTGTCTGTTGTGTTTCAAGAAGTGTGTGTTACTGAGAATTCTGAAATTGTAGCAACAGTAGACAGAAGTTTGTTGAATGTTTTATTTCGGAAATAAAAAAGTGTAAATGTATTCAAAAACAAAATTAATTTTGTAGATAAAGTAAATTTTGTCAGAGATTTGTGACCAATTTGTTTAGAGAGTCAGATGTGCGAACTTATGTGAGCAAATATGCCAAGATACCAAGTTTAGTTAAAGTCAGCTGCATTCGTTTAAAAGAATATGAGAGTGAACCAGCATGTCAAATAATCTGTTTTAAATTTACATCACAAGATATAATTAAACTACTGTTAAAAATAAAATTATTCAAAATTTCGAACCAGTAAATGCCAGCACTAATGCCAAAGGCTACACGCCTGATGTGTTCAACAAGTGTGGTGGAGAGACAGACAGAGATGACCCTTGTGTTTCAGTATATAATACTGCTTTAAAATTATGATTAACTCTTAAGAAAGCACATTGTAACTCTGCATTGACTGTTAACTGGTTACAACTAGTGATGAAATGGGCAAATTTATCAGTTCATCAGGTGGCATGTAATGTTCGTTATAACCGTAATTAACTAATGGTTGGACGTTGGTAGTCCAGGGAGGGAGGGGTTCAGGATGAAGTGACCGGGAACCCAAGATCATTACTAGCCTTACCAGACTTATCGACTAAGTACTGGGTGCCATGGTGTCGCGAGTCCAGGATCCATGGGACAGTGCAGGACCACCATCAACGATCCGAGCAGGAACTGGGGTAACCAGAGGTGAATTGACGACGGGCTTGGACTGTGATGTGGGCACATGACACACGGGGAACCATGTAAACAACCTAACCTTTTAGAAATGAGTGAGGAATCACACAACATATAACGACAGGCAGAGGTTCAGCAGTGCTCTAAGACAGCTTTAAAAACAGGCAGAGGCCTGGCTGTTCTCAGGGCCACCATTTTTAATTATGTAAATATTCAGCATATATATTGATTTGGTTTTGGTTTGGTTTTGTTGTGGATGGAAATCAAACTGCATCTAAATATAAATTAATGAATTACCTTCATTGTAAACACCTTTGTATTTATTTTCATATTTATATAAAATGAGTGATTAAAATGGATTAATATCAGGACTTTCTGAAATTTCAGCCTTTGTTTACACATCCTACCATTTTTGGTCGCGGCTGGGGCAGGGGATCATATATATGTTACATAGCCTTTATGTTTTTTTCTTCTATTTTTCATATTTCATATCTTTATTCTATTCTATTATAATAGTTTGACGCCACAAGGACTGCACCTAATTTCATTGTACCTGTTGCAATGACAATAGCGATATTCTGATTCTGATGGGGTTTCTTTTAGAAATAGCCTGCACAACTTTCCCTCTGGTGTGCATCATTAAGCCTTTCCTCAAGTGCATTACTCTTGCTGTTATCAGAATTGCTGTTTTGTCTTCTGCTATTTGTTTTTTGTCCTATTTACATATTTTATGTTTGTTTTCTTTTAATTTGTACATTTGTTTAGTTGTTTTGTTTCTTCCTTGTGTTTGCATTGTAAACCAAAAAAAATGTTCTCTGTACTTTGTAAAAAAGCTCTTTTCTACTTTGCTGTGATTTAGTATTATCATTCCTTCTAATTGTCAGTTTATTTTCTCTTGATTGAGTTGCTCTGGATTGAGCTGTTTTGGTATATTCTGAAGTTCAATTTTTCTGATTTTCTCATTTCTGATTACATAATATTTTGTTTTGTGGATTACCTTGCTTCTTTTTTCATGTCATATAATTTTTCTCTTTGATGCTTTATTTTCCTTAGATTTTCTTTATTTATTTTTATTTTGTGAACTGCCAGAGAGGACATGCAAAAAGAGAAACTTGATTCTTTCCTGCTGTTCCCCTTGCTTTGTGTTGTGCTTGTGGCTAGTCACTAGCAGCAAACTAGTTATCCCTTGTCCTGTTATCTTTTGTTGGTGGTTTCCTTTGTGTTTAACTAATTTGTTTAGATTTAGTTTTTCCTTTATTGTGTAACGTATTTGTTCTAGTTGTCTCTTTGTCTTCGCCTTGGACAGGAGCTGTTTGGTGGCAGCCGGTGACGGGTTGTGTCTTGGGTGGCGGAGTCCCTTCCCTGGTCCTGTTGAGCATGTATAAGTTAAACTTAATAAAATCATAGATGAATAACTGGAATCATGTTGCATGCATTATTGTGTGAATGAACCTCCTTGTAATGAGGAGGTTCCTCAGGGTGAAATTCTCTTAGGTGGCACAGTCATTTTAAAGTTTGTTCTTGTTCCTGCTCATTTCTGCCACATAGTGAATAATTTTATTCAAAAGGCTGTTTGACTGTAATGAAGTTGTGTAGAATGGAAAGGGAATGCAGTTTAACTAGATGCATTGCTGCAAGAAAGTGTGAAGTGACTGCAATGGTAAGTGTTGTTGTTACTTTGTGGTTACTTATGATTATTTATGGTCTACAGCAGTAACATTTAACCTTTAATTTCTTTATTAATGTTAATTGTTGCCTAGTTTCAGTGAATCTGGGATGCATGGCTGAAATCCCAGTCCTGCAACTCACCTAGCTTGGTGTGCTGGTTATGAAGGGTGTGCTCAGCATGAGCATGGGCTGACTCATGAGCAGCTGTGCCCAGTTAAGCTCACTGTATATCAAACAAGTGTTGTTGCTGAAGTGTCAGGGAAAGCGTCAGCCCTCGTGCACAGCCATCTTTGTGTAAAAACCTACTTGGGTAAAGACCAGGAGGTCTACCCGTGATAGTCAACCAAGCAAGGACACGAACAGGACATTCTGCTTCTGCTCATGCTCCTCTGTCTGTGGGGCTGTGAAATTGTCTGCCTGGAGTCAACAAAGTTGACTTCATCTCTGCATATGCTAAACAGCTATACCTTGATCTTTCACTGAAACCTGAACCAGAAAACACAGCTGCCCCAGCTGCACCAAAAGAGGAGATGGAATGAGCATTCTCATTTCCACTAATGGGAAAATTTCCCCATTACTGCCTCTTAGTGGTTTCAATCCTTTCAAATACAATGATATCCTGGTATCCACCTCCGCTAGTGAGGAGGAAACGGTGTGGAAGCCTGCTTTGAGCACCCCAGCAAAGGCGGCGGATGCAGGTGCTCTTCCAGCCCTCCCACTGGCGTCCAGTCAGGACCTTTGACTCGTGATTAGGAAGCTGGCAGGGAAGCCCGCCTTGAGCTAGAGATTGTTGCTTCCACCGCCTTGCGTGTGGCCCAGAGGTCATAGCATGTAGCCCAGAATTCATAGCATAGTAGCCCAGAGCCTATAGATCTACTAGGCCCATTAGAAGAGCCACTAGACACATTAGTTGAGTCACTAAAGCCTAAGTTAGTACAGCAGCTAAGCCCAGTAGCCTAGCAGCAAAGCCTAGTAGAGAGGCTTGTAGTGGCAGGGGGTCCAGGTAGCACAGTAGAGGGACTTAACGTTGGCTCAGAGGCCCAGGGAGGGCCTAACAGTGGCTCAGGGCCCAGGACGGGCTTAGCAGTGGATCAGAAGCTCCATATGTGAGGGATGGAACTCTCAAAGAGGAGCGTCCCATGAGAACCACCCGAGCCGCCCTGGCCGTGCGGAACGCTGGCCAGGAGGTTATGTAGGAATAGGTGGTTGGGTAAGGCTCACGGGATGCTGCCTTCGTCTCCTCTGCCCTTGGGTTGTTTGGGTGTTTCGTGGGTGTTTCGCTTTAGGAGTGGGGGTACTGTCAGGGCTGGGGACTGTGATGGTGGGTGGCCACTAGAGGCCTCCCTAGTTTGAGTTCTGTTTTGGGTTTTGAGGTTGTTTGAGGAGCCATTATTTTGAAGTATTAGTGTTTAAAGATAACAAGGTTCAGCTGTGTTTTGCTTGGGTTAAATACTTGTGTTTTGTTATAGGTTAAGGGGTGAGTTTGGGAAATTTAAGGGGTTGGTGTTTAGGGTTTCTTTGCTGGTCAATCATCATGCTTGTGTTAGTATGTGAGTCTCTTCTCTCCTTTGATTTTCAGTATTAGTCTTGTTTCTGGTCCTCATGCCAGTTTTTGTTTATCTTTACCTTTTCGAAAATAAAGACATGAAAAGATATGCAGCATGTTTCATTGTTTGCCTGCAATGGAGAAGGAACAACCCATTATTTATGGTTTCCGCACATTTTCGGGAGTTTCTACAAACAATTATTAGTTCTGTCCTAAGAAAAATTCTGCAAACAACTGAGTGTTCAAGGAAGAGAAATTCAGTCATTCTGGCACCTGAGAAAAACATCACAGAAAATTTAGACATGAAAGAATTTCTTTCATAGTTTGCACAGAGTAACCACAGAATAGTCTTGTAGATAATATCCAATTTAAACATTGTAAGCTGATAATTACTACATTACTACAATGTTCCTGCTCTCGTATGTTGTATACATTTTACTTTATTGATATTTACCTTGTAAATGTAGTTCTATTTTTGTTTACATTAAAACTTCCATTGCTAATTTTATTGAACAATAGGATATGATTTCTGTCACAGTTTTATATAAAACTAAGTTTCTATTATTATTATTATTATTATTAATATATTAACCCCCCGCCCCCCAGGAAATGGCCACCTACACATGATGTCACACCTCTGGAAAGGGCAAACAGGTCTCCGAATTCCTCTCTCTGAATGATTTCCTTGATCCAAACCAGTCTGGGTCCTCTTAAATGGCTCTGCCATCAGTGATTGAAGCTTTAAAATCAGCCAGAGTGGCAGCTCAGTCATCAGTTCTTATCCTTTTTAGATCTGCCTTTGATACAGCTGATTATGTCGTGTCTGGGCACAGGAGATGCCTTTTTCCCCAGTTTCTCGTGTGTATGTGTGTGTTTTCGATTTCCTCAGAAAGAAAGAACGGGTTCCTTGTTGGCCTTGCCGTGGTGAAGGAGACTGCGGAGTGGGACGTGGTGGAAAGGAGCAGTCTGGAGAGAGATGAGACACTCTGGCATGGTGGTGAGATGGACCTACTAACACGGAGACCCACTGTGAACCCCTGTCGGCATACAGGGAAGTGGCTCAGCCTGCCAGGAGTGAGTGTGGACCAGTCGGTTGACGAGGTCTCCATATTTGTGTTCTTGGTCCTTTGCCACATTGGAAGAGAGGAGGATGCAGAGGCAAGGCGGTGTGAGTTGGGCGGCTGGTGGGATACATGGACGTCGTCCCAGCATGCTGTGAGGAGCCAGTGGGAGGATGACGAGATTGATGTGGAAGGAAAACGTATCCCCCAGGGACTGTGTGTCAAGCACGAGGGACAATGGGTGATGCCCGAGGGGTTTGAGTTACTTTTTTGTTCATTTATTTTGGTTACAGTAACCAACAATTTTTTTTTGATTTTTTTTTTTGGTTTTTTTGGTTCACATTATTGACTGTTGCGTTAGGGTTGTCTCTGCTTTAGCCTCTTTCTTTTTGCTGAAAACATATCAGTGTGCAGTGACACAATCACCAGAGTGGAGTGTAGAGAAGTAATTGTGGGTTGTCGAGCTACATGCTAGAATACTTTGCTGTGAACACTGTGTGCTGGGTGGGGATTCGAACCAGGGAGAAATCGTATGTGCGATAAGAATCTTAATGTGGACATATATTCTCTGTCAGGAGTGATTTTTCTCTATTGTGTGTCGCCAAAGAGATCCGAAGGGGTAAAAAGAAATATTTAGGAAACAAAATAAATATGTGGTTGCAGCCTGTTTACCCCGGGTACCCACAGTTACAACACAGTCCTATCCATTGTCTCAAGCATGGCCATTTAAGGAAGAGCTCATTCCTGGTTCTAATCTTAACTCTCTGGCCATTCATTCAGGATATCATAGTTGTCATCTAGAATATCATCTACCTATCAGCTGCCCACTGGAGTACCTCAAGGATTAGTACTGGAGCTCCTACTCTTTGCAATTTACAGCAGTTTGACTGGTGTTCAACCAACCCAAAAGGAAACATGTTACCTCACTGGCAATTGACCTAGTCTAGCTACTTATGACTGTGCAAAGTTCAAGCCACTAACTCTTGACATATGGGTCGGACATCTGGGTCAGCACCCAGCTATCTTAAGCCTGTCATTCAGCCTTATGTTTTTGCTTTCTCCTCTCCTCCACAGAACATAATCTGGCTCTGACATCCCTATGTCCAAGTCAACAAGAGCAGAAGAATTGTTCTCTAGATCTTCTTGCATTACTCTTATTTAAGAGTACATAACAGAGTGTCTGACAACAAATCTGCTCTAAAAGACTGTGTTAAAGAAGATTCTGTAGACTACACAGGGGGTTAAAAAACCTACAATAGTCAAGTCTAGTCAAGAGTATATAGAGTGGCTGAAAAGTGTGAAGTGCAATGGGGAAGAGTCAATGGAGTACAAACTCATTTTGGACAATTATAGCATTTACAGTACTGGTTTCTGGAATACACTACGGGTCATCGCAGCTATCTGGTGTTCTGTACAACAATAGGTTAACACAGCCCTAACAACCATGAGTGATGTAACCTGAAAACAGGAGTTGCCACACTCATTGTACTGAGATAATATAAATGGCAAGGAGGTAAATAGGATTATAATGTACAAAAGAAACACTTTTTTGTTTCTGTTTGATATTGATTTCATTCTTCCGAGAAGCTTTAACTTTTCTTAAATGGAAAACATAACTACTACCACTATATTTATTCTGTCTGGAATGAAACATTTGACACCAAAATACCTTTTTGTTTTTCTCACTCTGTCTGTTTATCTCTTAATTGTCCTGTTAAACCTGATGTTGATTTTGATTATTCTCTTTGAGAAGTCTCTACATGAGCCTATGTATTTTTTTGTATGCAATCTCTGCTTCAATGGACTCTATGGAACAGCAGGATTTTATCCTAAATTTATATCTGATCTGTTATTGTCCTCATATGTGATATCCTACATGGGGTGTTTTACACAGTTATTTGTGATTTACACATCTTTTATGTGTGAGTACACAACTTTAGTTATAATGGCTTATGACAGGTATGTAGCCATATGTAGGCCATTAGAATATCACAAGATTATATGAGCACAAACAGTGGCAAAGGCTATTCTATACTCATGGGCTTTTCATTTTATTGTTGGGCTTCCAAACCTTATACTAACTTGCCAACTACCCTTATGTGGATCTAATATAGACAAACTTTATTGTCTGGTCAGTTGTCAAGTTGTCTTGCATTCCAGCGACAGTTGTTAATGTGTATGGTTTAATTGTTATTTGCATATTTATGGCAAATGCTTTTATTGTCATGTTTTCACACCAAAGGCTAATTGCTGCTTGTAGAAGTTCTAGTGATAACAAAAGGAAGTTTATACATACCTGTGGCCCACATCTGCTATCATTATTGAACTTCACTATAGCGGTGCTTTTTGATGTAATGTTTGGTCGCTATGGGTCAAAAGATTTTCCAGTACATCTGAGGAATGTTTTCCAAGTTGAGATTCTTGTATTCCCACCTATTCTTAATCCACTTATGTATGGTCTGAAGCTCACAGAGATTCGCAAGACACTTTTTCAAAAGTGTGAAAAGCATAAGCTGAAAAATAAGAAGATAAGATGTAGATTAAAAAAAAGTTGGATTTAATTATGCATTATCTGACACATCCAAATTCATTGAGCAAATTAAATGTTTTTCCCATAAGGTGTTTTTGCATATAGCCTTTTTTTTTACATAGCCTAATAATACAAGAAAAACTTAATGATGATGTGTGTATACAAAGTTCATGTAGGTCTACTAGTTAATATCAGTAACAATGAAAAATTAAACATTTTAAAAACAAAATATTTACGTTTTACAGAGCATCAAAAGCCAAACAATACCACTAGGAAGCGACGCAGTCTATGTTGGAGAACAAGGATAGTCAACTCTGATTCTATGGTAGTAATGCTTTGTGGCCTCTTTTAACCCCACCAGAATAACAGGTGTGACATGAGCAAACATGCAGACTCTAAAGTGTGCTGTTTGTGAAGAGTCCTAAATCTTTTAAATTGGTCTGTGCAGTTTCTTGCATCATGTGTTATACGAGATAGTGGAGAGATCTTCATCTACCAAACATCTACATTATCAGAGCAATGTAGTTTGATTTTACAACCAAGGCAAAGGTTTGAGTATAGGCTTGAAAACTGATAAATCTCTTCAGCATCACACAAATGTATGTTATGTACAGACTGGGTTTTGGAGTAACACAAGAAATTAAAAAGTAATAGTTTGAATTACATATTACTTTACTGTATTTTTTTTCTTTAGAACCTAAAGCATAACTCAGGATTGGTTTAACTTACACATATCATAATACAGGATCAGTATGGCTTACACTCTAACATTATGGGGAAAATAACATGTAAATGTAACGATTTCTCGGTGCATTTCTAAAAATGAAGGGGGCTTCATTTTTTACTACAACGCCTTTTTTCAGTGCTATTGTTTGCAATATTTGGTTTGCTTTTGGCCATTTCAGGAAAATGCCATTGGGCTGTGAAGGATCCTGCTTTGTTACATTTTTTGTATTTTTACAAAATTATAAAATACACATAATATTGAATAGTGTAGGGGACAGAGGAATGCTGATCTTCCTAACCAGTAGTGCCCCTCCTTTTCTCCAGATTCAGGTCCATGAAGCAGCAGACACATGCAGAGTAGAGTTGGGATAAATTCAGTAATGGACTTAACAATTCAAACAACAGAACGTGAATATTAGTGAAATTGGAAGCACAAGAAGTGGAATTAAATTCAGAGAAATTTGTTACTTTTTCAGAGCATGTATTCGGGATTACATATGGTGATATACATTTACATACCTTTACTTTAAAAAAGTAAAATGTTTGAAGTGCAAAGGTGGAAAGTTGAGTCCAGTCACTGTTCAAGCTTGTGGGAAAAGCTATCATCACACAAATGCCCATGATCACCATATGGAAGAATGTGATTTGAAATCAATCTACTAATTCTTTCTTGTATTTTTATACAAGAAAGGGGCAGCTGGTGGCCTAGTGCTTAAGGCATTTGCCCTGTGATCAGAAAGTCCAGGTTAGATTCCCAGGACCGCTAGGCACCTCTGAGGTACCCTGAGCAAGGTACCGTCCCCACACACTGCTCCCCGGGCGCCGT
>JBBJLR010004891.1:0-14145 GCA_037577145.1 Brachypetersius gabonensis
AGCCGGATGATCTCATCTTAGATGTGTCAGTTCATCTCGGATGTATCAAGCGACGTACGAAGAATAGGCCCCAGGTATGTAAAGTCGTTAGTAACTAGTTTAAAGGGTAAAGTTTCTAAAAAAAAGTAACTACTTATTGTTTGTGACTGGCATAAACTCGCTTTTTTCCCAGTTAATTGTATAACCAGATAGTCTACCAAAAGAGGTAGTGTAAGACAACAAATTTGGGGCCGATGTCACCGGATTTGACAGACACAGTAACATATCATCTGCGTACAAACTCACGTGGCTTTCAATGTCGTCAAACTTCACACCATGCATACCCTGATGGGATCTTATACCTACTACAAGAGGTTCTAAAGCAATATCAAAGAGAAGAGGGGAGAGCGGATCCCCTTGACGCACCTCTCGCCGCAGTCCAAAAGAGTCAGATTTAACAGAGTTAATGAGAACTTATGATACAGGCTCCAAATACATTATCCCTATCCAATTAATACAATTGTTCCCAAATCCAAATTGTTTTTATGTCTCCAGCAAGTAGGGCCATTCAATTTGATCAAATGCTTTCTGAGCGTCTAAAGATAAAACAGCAACTTGTGAATCCTTCTCATAAGAAGTATATAAAACTTTTATAAGGAGACGAACAATACTGAATGAACGTCTACTCGGGATAAATCCAGTCTGATCTGGATTCCAGATCAATGTGGTTTCCCAATCTCATGGCCAAGACTTTACTTATAATTTTTTGATCAACATTTAAAAGCGCAATAGGGTGGTAATTAGCTGGATCAGTCTCGTCTCTGCCTTCTTTTAACAGCAGACAAATATTAGCCTCATATAAAGAGTGAGGAAGTCTCCCAGTCTCCCCTGACTCATTCAACATTCGTAACATAAGTGGGATTATTCTATGATGGAATGCCTTGTAAAATTCGCACCCAAACCCATCTGGACCTGGTGTCTTACCAGAGGAAGAGGCTAGAATGGCATCTCTTAGCTCAATCTCAGAAAATGAAGCGTCTAGTTTATCCTTATAGGCAACATCCAATTTTGGGATGTTTAGTTTGGCAAACTGACTTTCTAAAATCTCCCTAGGGACTGTAATCACCCTGCCTGACTTGGATTTAATTTTATGTATAGTCTGTTTGCCTTGTTCACCCCTAAGCTGCCTCGCCAGTAGATTCACCGGTTTATCACCAAGTTCAAAATGTTTTTGTTTGAGTTTTAACAGGGTACAGCTGACTCGTTCACTGAGAATAGTATTATATTCCTGCTTCAGCATCAAAATTTTGCTATAATCAGACTGCAAGAGACTCGATCTGTATACCTGTTCCAATGTTGGTATTATGTTTTCAATTTCTTTACAGCGCCTGCTAAGGGATCTCTTTTTAGATGATTTATACGAGATAATGTGACCTCTCATTACAACTTTAAACATCTCCCACAAAAGGGAATATGAAACCTCCCCATTATCATTAAATAAAAAAAAACTCATCCAATTTTTAAGTAATGTACTCACTAAATGAATTATCTTTAAGAAGGTGGGGGTTAAAATGCCAGCTATATTGAGGTTTACGAGAAATATTTTTAAGATGAAGTGAAACTGCGTTATGGTCTGAAATTTAAATATTGTGATTGCTGGAATCAAGAAATAATCAACCCGAGTGTAGGACTTATGCCCATGTGAGTAAAATGAAAAAATCCTTCCTTGTAGGGTTCAGCATCCACCAAATGTCTAGTTTTTATAAGATTGTTTAAATTTTGGACAGAAGCAGCAGCAAGGGAGGCCTAGATGAAAGTCTATCCAAAACAGTGTCTAGGTAGCAGTTAAAGTCATCTCCTACAATAATATTAGTATGTGTGGCAGGAATTAAACTGAACACTTTAATTAAAAAGTCTAGATTGTCTACATTTGGGCCGTATATGTTAAGCATCACTATTGGCATGCAGTTAATTTTACTGGTAATCATGATATATCTACCATGTGGGTCTGGAATCATAGATTCTAAACAGAAGTATATGTTCTTGCGGATTAATATAGCGACGCCTCTAGCCTTACGTCTAAGGAGCCTGAAAAACCTGAGAAATCCAGTTTGCCCTCAGCCTATGCTGGTCAGATAGACCAATATGAGTTTCCTGAAGAAAGGTGATATCAGCCTTCAATGATTTCAAGTGAGCAAACACACAACCCCTTTTTGCCACATGACCAATGCCCTTCACATTCCAAGACACCAAAGACAAACTGTTCATAGCACTACTGTGTGTGTCATTCTTTGACATTGACATGAGCTACCTGATTATAGTAACTTGGCGGCTTCCCCCAAAGCCATACAAAAAAACGAAAAACAAATGAGCAAAACAAAAAAGAAAGAAAACAACCACATGGACAACCCTCAAACACGCTAACCCACCCTCCCTCATACAGTATCTCACAAAAGTGAGTACACCCCTCACATTTTTGCAAATATTTTATTATATCTTTTCAAGGGACAATACTAAAGATATAAAACTCAGATTGAATATAATCAGTGTACAGCTTGTATAATGGCGTAAATTTGATGTCCCTTCAAAATAACTCAACACTCAGCCATTAATGCCTGAACTGCTCGCAACAAAAGTGAGTATACCCCTAAGGGAAAATGTCCAAACTGTGCCCAAAGTATCAATATTTTGTGGCCACCACTATTTTCCAGCACTGCCTTAACTCTCTTGGCCATGGAGTTTACTAGAGCGTAACAGATTGCCACGGGAAAGCTCTTCCACTCCTCCATGATGACACCCAGAAGCTGGTGGATGTTAGAGACCTTGCGCTTCTCCACCTTGAGGCCCCACAAATGCTCAATAGGGTTTAGGTCTGGAGACATGCTTGGCCAGTCCAGCACCTTTACCCTCAGTTTCTTTAGCAAGGCAGCGGTTGTCTTGGAAGTGTGTTTGGGGTTGTTATCATGTTGGAATACTGCTCTGCGGCCCAGTTTCCAAAGGGAGGGGATCATGCTCTGCTTCAGTATGTCACAGTACATGTTTGCATTCTGTAGTTCCCCAGTGCCGGCAGCACTCATGCAGCTCCAAACCATGACACTCCCACCACCATGCTTGACTGTAGGCAATACACATCTGTCTTTGTACTCCTCACCTTGTTGCCGCCACACACACTTGACACCATCTGAACCAAATACTTTTATCTTGGTCTCGTCAGACCACAGCATGTGGTTCCAGTATTCCATGTCCTTAGTCTGCTTGTCTTCAGCAAACTGTTTGCGTGCTTTCTTGTGCACCAACTTTAGAAGGGCCTTTCTTCTGGGACGACAGCCATGCAGACCAATTTAATGCAGTGTGCGGCGTATGGTTTGACCGCTGACAGGCTGGTTACCCATCCGCTCAACCTCTGCAGCAATGCTGGCAGCACTCAGGCATCTATTTTCAAAAGACAACCTCTGGACATGACGCTGAGCATCTGCACTCAACTTCTTCGGTGGACCATGGTGAGGCCTGTTCTGAGTGGAACCTGTCCTTTTAAACAGCTGAATGGTCTTAGCCACAGTGTTGCAGCTCAGTTTCAGGGTGTTGGCAATCTTTTTATAGCCTAGGCCATCTTTATGTAAAGAAATAATAAATTTTTTTTTAAGATCCTCAGAGAATTCTTTGCCATGTTGTGCCATGTTAAACTTCTAGTGACCAGTATGAGAGAGTGTGAGAGTGATAACATCAAATTTAACACACCTGCTCCCCACTGACACCTGAGACCTTGTAACACTAATGAGTCACATGACAATAGAAAGGGAAAAGGGCTAACTGGGCACAGTTTGGACATTTTCCCTTAGGGAAATGTCCAAACTTTCGATGCCAGCAGTTCAGGCATTAATGGCTGTGTGTTGAGTTATTTTGAAGGGACATCAAATTTACACCATAATACAAGCTGTACATTGATTACTTTACATTCTATCCGAGTTTTATATCTTTATATCGTTATATAATAAAATATTTGCAAAAATGTGAGGGGTGTACTCACTTTTGTGAGATACTGTATGTGCTTCCCTGAACTAAGCACAAAACGACCCGCTAAAGAACACTAGGACCACTAGACACACTATAGAGGACTGGCTCCTCTGAGGCTAATTAACTAATTAACAGTCTGTACTCCCGTTGCCAATTCAAGTTGAACATGTATAGATAAGATAGTTATTTGACAGCTTGTAATGTTGAAAAGAAGATATTAGATTCAGCTAGTTCTGTAAGATACTTTAAAGCCAACCTAACCTCAAAGAGCAAATATCCTGAACCTGTGGATTATTGACATATTTAAACGCTCTTTTTCAGTTTAGTGTTCAAGAATGTAGAAACATCAGCAATTTTAGTAAAGATCTTGACCTGTCCGCCATGTCAAACTCTCAGCTTAGCCAGGAAAAGAAGGCTATGCTCGACCTTGGACTCTCGCAGGATGCGAAGGACCTCATTGATTTCGTGCCGTTGTCGCATCACCTCTGGAGTGTAGTCCGGAAAAATGAGCACTTTATGGCCTTTGTATTCCAGCTCTCAACCCCTGTGAGAAAGGTGTAAGATTAGCTCCTTCTCCTGGTAGAAATGAATCCGAGCTACGATGGGGTGGGGGCTGGCTCCCTCTGGAGGCCACCGTCAATAATTAACGGTGACTGGAAGTGGGTTTCTCCCAGGAGTTGGGGTAACAGTTTTTCAACGAACTCTGTTAGTTTCCCCCCTTCCTCATGCTCCGGAATGCTGATGATTATTATGTTGCTGCGGCGTGACCAACGTTCCAGGTCGTCAATGTTTGACCGGAGCAAGCTACAGTCACGTTCTAAAGTCTAGACCGAGCACTCAAAACTCTCGAGGCAACTAAGCTGTATGTTAATTTGCCCTTCCACTGACCTGATTTTCTCTAGAAGGTCGTTCTGGGTGCTTTGTAGCTTCTTAAGAGTCTGTTCAACTGCATCAAACCAGCTATTAAAAGTCTGAAGAATCTTGTCTGTTACTTTTTCCCATATCAACGGCATGTTGTATTGATCCTCTTTAGAGGATGCTCATGTGGGAGACTCTTCGCTAGCTTTGCTGTTTTTGCTAGCTACCCTCTGTGTTAGCCAACTAGTCTCAATGTTTTTGGACTTTTTGGTACATTTGGTTTTTGGTAGATTGTTGGGCTAGAATTCCCAGTAGTCACACAGCCCTCCCCTGGTTCGGAGATTCTGATCTGGTACAAACACACAACACAATATTCTCTTCTTTTCCTTTATTCTAACCAGGCGCCTGGGAGAGCAGCAATGAATGAAAGCCAGAGCTGGCTTCAGACCTCACACTTTTTATAATCAGTCCAAAACAGAGAGCATTCTAAGGTCAAGATAAGGTCAGTGCTGGAACCCTCTACAGAAAACAGACACAAACATCCTAATCTCCGTTGTTATGGCAACCAAGCCATTATCTTTGTCTTTATGACTCCTGGTTCCTTGCAGAGATGTTCCAGCACATTCCTTGCCATGACACAAAGTTTTACTTTTCTTTTTGTTGTTTATACAAACCTGCTTACCACTACCTTAATGATTAACAACTACTCTTGGTTAGACTAATGGCAAGTATTAAGTCATGCTAATGCTAAGCCTTAATCCCACATCAGCAATATCACAAAACTGTACAACTACGTTTTTTATGAGTGAACTGCTCTGAAACTGTAGCTATATAACAAATGGACAGTAAAAATGGTAGTGATAATGCGCAATTACTTACCTTTAGTCGGTGCTATGCTGAAATGATAGATAACAGCAAAACAAAGTTTAGTGCATGGGCAAATAGCCCAGAGTATGCCATTCTGATAGGTATGCTGAAATGTCAGGACACCGGCTTGAAGATTTGCCTGAAGTGGCCTCTCCTACCGCCAAGGACTTCCTGAGTATCTTGGACTCCATCAACAAGTTAGCTAGCTTCGAGGGACGCCTGTCCCTGCTGTAAATTCTCCAGAGAGAAGTCCAAGTCATGCGGGAATCCCTTGAGTTCAGTCAGCAACAGGTTGAAATACTCACGGCAAAGAACACAGTGCTCAGAGAGTTGGAGAAATCCCCCACAGAAGGGGCAAGCCAGCTCTCAGAAGAAAACAAAAAGATAAAAGAGTTGATGCTGGACTTACAGGCGCGAAGCATGAGAACCAGCTCAAACTCCCAGCGGACACTGTAAACAACATCACCTTCCATCGTGTCCACCGCCTTGGAAGAAAAAGACCCGTCAGCCGCAGACCCATGACCTATTGTGGCCAAAGTCGAACACTTAAAACAAAAGGAGCTGGTAAAAAGCCAAGGCAGGGAACTGAAAGGAACAAACTTCAGTGTCAATGACCAGTTCCCACAGAAGATCCTGCAGCGGTGAAGACTCCTATTTTCCATCAGGAAGCGCTTCATCAATGAAGGCTGCCGAGCGGTCATCACTATCGACAAGCTTTATGTCAACGGGCAGTTGCATCGTGACCGGGAAAGCACCCCCTGGCTGTATTAATCAGGTTAATCAATTATTCTTATTAATAGTATCATACACATGTCCTCAACATAACATTGTCTAGTCGTCTCACCAAATAACTTAAATGTGCTGGATATGTAAAATCAGCATCACCCCACATTTGTTTCTTTTCCATGTCTTCATTAATTTCTCTCTTTTCTTCATCCCTTTCATTCCTTTTCATCCCTTTCTCTCTATATATCTTAAAAGTTTTGTCGCTCATAATATGCACGGTAATACTAGTACTGCATCTAACATAACAAACACATACACATGCATAAACAGCACACAAACAGTCCACACACATGGGCACACTCACAAACACATGTGTACACACACAATCATACTGACACAAAATACCCATTTGTAACAAGCACTTCACACACTGTTGGTTAGTTCAAGCATGAGCACATTAAGGTTTGCCACATGGAATGTGCACGGTATAGGTTCTAGAGAAAAGAGATTAAAAGATTTTAATCGGCTTAAAGAATTACAAACAGACATTGTCTTCCTACAGGAGACACACTTATCCGATACCACAACTAACACACTCACCTCACCACAGTTCCCTCATGTTTACTCAGCCAGCTTCAACTCTAAACAAAGGGGGCATATTGTTAAACAGAAAACTACATTTCACTACCATCCACTCTTTTGCAGACTCAGATGGCAGATTTATCATAGTTAATTTATATATCCATAATAAGCACATATGCATCACAAGTATATACACCCCAAATAAGGATGACCCCTCCTTCTTTCACACTCTTTTCGCCTCACTCCCACACCAATCCAATACCACACTTATAATAGGAGGAAATCTCAACATGGTATTTAATCCTGAAGTTGATAGGCTCAGCACTGCAGGCAGCTAAAGGAACGCTTCAACAATACGTGAGGGATTTTGGTCTATGTAATGTTTGGCACTCCCACCACCCCACCCTTGGTGAATATACATTCTTCTCACCTGTACACCACTCATATTCTTGCCGAGACCACTTTTTAATTAGCAGCTCCATGATGAGGGAAACTGCAGCTATTCAGATCCACCCTATCACCATCAGTAATCAAGCACCTGTGTCTCTCACATTGTCTAACACGACAATCACACCTCCAACCAGGCTCTGGAGATTTAACACATCATTACTTAAAAATCAAGACTTCATTAACTATTTCAAACAGGAATGGGTGCTGTTTTTAGATAGTAATGACACACCAGGAATCTCACCACGTGTTCTTTGGGAGACAGGGAAAGTTGTCATGTGGGGAAAAATAATTTCCTACTCCTCTCATAAGAAAAGATTAGAAAATTCTATATCAGAACTTGAGCAAAATATTAAATCTTTAGAGGCTGAATATGCTGTCTCACCCCAGGAACACATTTTGAGTGAAGTAAGGAAAACAAAACTCAAATTAAATGAAATAAACAACAAAAAACACATTTCATGGTGCAAAGACTGGAAAGCTTTGAATACAGCAACAAAAGTGGCAAATTTCTTGCCAACCAGTTAAAACTAAATAAAGAAAAAGTAATGATTACCTCTGTAAAAAAAATTCATTGGGTAATATTACTCATGAGGAAATAAATAACACTTTTAGAAATGTTTATAGAAACTTGTACATGTCACAAATTGATCCATCAGATGATGACATCAAGACATTTCTCGATAATCTAAACCTTCCAAAATTACAGGAGAATCAGGTTATGGCTCTGGATGCACCTTTCACAATAGCAGAAATCCATGATGCCCTTCAGGATACGCTCCACTTCTTAAAACAATAGAGGACGATATTACATGGTGGAAGTCCCTGCACATATCACTCATAGACAGAGTGACTACTATTAAAATGATGGTCTTATCCAAAATTAACTACTTATTCTCAATGATCCCCTTTAAACCCTCAGCTGTTTGGTTCAAATCATTAAATTCACATCTCCAATTTTTTTATGGAAAGACAAACTACCATGAATCAGTTTAAAAATCCTACAGAAGCCAAAAGATTGCGGAGGTTTAGACCTACCAATTTTTTATTACTACTTCCTTGCCAATAGATTACAATATGTTTTGAAATGGATTAACCCCAGCCCGCTAGATATACAATGGCTAAACAAATGTTCTGTGAAAACACAGATATCTCAGATCTGCCTTTTATCAGCTCCAGCATTAAACGTCATGAATGTTTCCAAAGCATTAACATCAATACATCTCTGACAACCTGGTGGGACTTTCTTAAAATAACCAAGACTTCGCTTACTCTATGCAACCATGCACCCATCTGGAACAATCCTGACATCCTACTAAATAAAAGACCTATAAATTTCACATCATGGAAAGACAAAGGCATAAAACACCTGGAGCACATAATTCAAGACGGAAGCATTTATTCCATTTCAAGAACTCATATCACAGTACACCATTCATAGTGGTAATTTTTTTTAGAATATCAACAACTTAAATAATTAATTCTGGCAAAATTTAAACATGAGGAAATAACCTAGCAAATTCCTAGTAGAGTAACCGAATTCATGAAGCTCTCCACCCTGAAATCCCTATCAAAAATATACAGAACATTGTCAAACACAGACAGTTCCATTTCACTCCCAACCTCAAAATGGGAAATTGATTTGTCCACTAATTTTGATCAGAATACATGGGCACAAATATGCATAAACACTTTTAGAATGACATAAAACACCAATCTACAACTTATACAGTATAAAACTCTACATAGAACACATTTTACAGGACAAAGGATGTTCAAGATGGGTCTCATAAGTACTAACATCTGCACTCATTGCACAGGTAACACACCAGATAACTACATGCATGCCATATGGGGCTGCACACCGGTTAGGAGGTTTTGGCAGAGGGTATGTGAAGATCTATCATTATGTTTAGGGATTAATATTTCTGCTTCGCTGAAGCTATGTGTGTTAGGAGACTTAGGCAACATTGAACTGGAAAGGAACTCAGCACTCATGGTTCTCACTGCCCTGTGCATCGCCAAAAAAACTATTCTCATAAATTGGAAAACAATCTTAATATTAATCACTACAGGTGTCTGGTGTTGGATCATATCAGTATGGAGAGAATGTCTGCTTCCTTCTGTAATGAACTGTCAAATTTGAACTCTATCTGGTCCCCTATAATTGAACACTTAACATAGTGGGAGAGGGGGATCGTGACTCGTCGTCTTGCGTGCCCCTGGGGGGTGTGGGGTCTCGGTGGGCCTTGGTGGTTCCCGGGGGCCAGGTATTCTGGCTACGGCAGCAAGGGGGGCTGGGGGTCGGTTCTGGGGAGGTGGGGGGTTGGGGCGGGTGGCCCCGGTGGGCTGCATGTAGGCTGCGTGTGGGGCTGATGCCATCCCCTGGTGGCAGGTGCCGGCCTCAGCTGGGGGGCCGGTCTCTGTAGGTGCGGGCAGGGGGTTGGGGTCTGTGCCCTGGTGCCGGCTTGCCGGCGGGGGGGCTCATATGCCCGCGCCTCGCCTGGCATGTCTCCCCCCTGGGATGGAATGTCCTGGGGGGTATGTTTGTGTATGTCCAACACCGTGAGGCCCACATGTGGATGAGGCTCCAGCCCCCACTAGACCAGGTTGATGGATCCTGCCCTGGGGGTGTCGGCGGCTCCTCTGGATGTAATCTCCACTGCCTGGCTCCCGCTGCCTTAGGTAGGTATGTATGGCTGGTTGTGTGTGGTTGTTTTTCTTTTTTTCTCTCTATTTCTCTCCCTTTTTTCCCCTCTCTCCACCTAACACATCCAACACAATGGTTGTGGCCCTGTCCTACACACCCCCCCCCCCCAAATTTTAATTGCACTTTAGTCTCATACACATGTTCTTCAGAAGCAACATTCCCATCAGTAGGGCTCTGGGGGGAGGCGGCAAGGATCCTAGTGGGCTGCTTTGGCAGCAGACCGCATGGGACCTCGTAGCTTCCTTCCCCTCCATTTTAAAAGCACCTTAGACAGAGAGGGACTGGTGGAACATATGAGGGCCGCCATATGTCCCCCCTTAATTGCACTTTAGTTTCATACATAAAATTTACAACAAGGGTGGGGGATCCTACATAAATTGTCAGTGTTTATGTGCGTCTATAAATATGTATGTGTCCAACCTGGGGGGCGGACAACATCACCTGGGGCCGCTCACCTGACACTGAAGGGTGCTTAAAAAGGGGGCATGCATTATAATGGTATGCATCATACCTCAGTGGATCTACCAGCATTGTCCACTTCTGTCACAGCTGATGTGGTCTCTTCATCGTCAATATGAATGAATACTTGAAATATGCAAGTATACATTATCTGGCAAAAAGGAAAAAATAAAATATAAAAGCAACTAAAGGTACCCAACAACAAAACACTTACAACTGTGACCGACTTGTGGTGCATGGTGTGTGTGATGAAGTGCCCCCTGGAATGCCAGCAACCACTGGTCGCCCTTTATTAAGGGACAGAGCAGCTCCTCAAATGGGGTGAGGGGAGGTGGTGGTGGGCCCCCGCCAGTTAAACAGGCTTCAGCCTTCTTTCTATTAGCTACATGACAGAAAGAATATACTACATCATGTTTAATAAATCGTTCAGTAATTGTGTGATCAAATATGACCTTTTTGCAGAATGTTTTTGTGTTTAATTTTCACTTGGCTCAAAGTTCTTCTGGGCCCAGAGGGATTACACCTTATTAAATGAGAAACCATATATTCCTAGTCAATATATAAAGTCATTTTAACCTAAAGAAATGAACGTCAGAAAAGTAAAGGCTTTCATAGTGGTATCAAATTTGCATTTTAATTCACTCACGCATTTACTCTGTCCGTGATTTTTTGCCAAGCCAACTCTCTTTCTTTAGCCGATGCAGCCGTATTGCTCTTTTTCATTATTACTGGCTTGAATTCTTCATATGCGTGCATTAAAATCTCCAACTCCACCTCTGTGAAGTATGCCACTTTCTTTTTTCACTTGGATTTTCCATGTTGACTCGTGAAATCGGCGATCCATTGGAAATGTCTTTATGTCTGCAGCGTGCGCGTGCGTAAACTCTGGGTAACCAATAGGAGGTTGATTGAACTTACTCTTACCCGGTGTTTTGGAACCAACATACTCATGGTATGTGGGTTTGGGGTTAATCAACCCAGAGGTTATGATTTACCAAATGGTAAGTTAACCAAGCTTTCTGGAGAACCCCCCTGGACACTTCATTTACGTTTATGGCATTTTGCAGACACTCTTATTCAGAGCGACGTATATCAGTGCTTAAAGTAGTCCACAACTGTTCTTAAACCTGTAAAGGAATACTTAAATCAACAGCTATTTAACTAAGTTACTGCTGGCTAGGTTACACACCATAACAAACCCTGTCAAAGAGAAAAAGTAAGTCATAGATTATTACACAAGTAAAAACAGTAAAACAGTTAAAAGTGTAAGTGGCTGAGGGATTTGTAAATATATAGGAAAAGATATATAAGAGCTGTGTGGGAGGACTGGCTAGTCATCAAGATGCTCCTTAAAGAGGTGGGTCTTCAGACGACGCTTAAAGACAATGAAGGACTCCGCAGTTCTGATTGCAAGAGGGAGTTCGTTTCACCATTGGGGGGCCAAGACCGAAAAGAGTCTAGATGCATGTCTTCCTATTCTTTTGAGCAACGGAGGTTCAAGATGAGTTGTGCTTGATGCCCTGAGAGGATGAGAAGTGACACGCTGGTTGATCAGTGCAGACAAGTAAGGCGGTGCAAGCCCATTCGTAGCCTTGAAAGCAAGTGTTAAGGTTTTGAACTTAATGCGGCCACAGGGAGCCAGTGAACGTTCTGTAATAGAGGCGTAGTATGAGAGAATTTAGAAAGATTGAAGACTAACCTTGCAGGTGCATTCTGAATCAGCTGAAGTGGTCTCGTTACCTTCATAGGCAGTCCAGCCAGAAGTAGAGTTGCAGCTTAGAGCTGATCAGAGACTGCCCAAGTAACTGTGTGGATTCTGTGGTGAGAAAGGGTCGAATTCTTCTGATATTGTACAGGAGGTACCTGCATGTCCTGGAGAGGTGGTAAACATGCGACAGGAATGAAAGTTCGGCATCCAACATGACTCCAAGATTTCTTACCTTCTTTGAGGGGATGAGAACAGAGTTCTCCAAAGAAACTGTGAGGTTGTGGCTTGGTGATGGAACCCCTTTAATGAAAAGCAGCTCAGTCTTGCTGGGATTCAGCTTAAGGTGATGGGCCGCCATCCAAGAGGAAATGTCAGCCAGGCAGCCTGAGATGCAGGTCGAGACCTGATCATCACTGGAGGGGAAAGAGAGGATTAGTTGAGTGTCATCTGCATAAAAGTGGTAGGAAAAACCGTGTGAGGCTATTACATCCCCAAGAGAACCAGTATATAGAGAAAAGAGAAGTGGTCCAAGGACTGAGCCCTGAGGTACACCAGTGGACAATCTTCATGTGGCAGACTGGGAGCCTTGCCATGCTTCCTGGTACTTCCGGTCATCAAGGTAGGATTCAAACCATTGCCAGGCTGTGGCCGATATCCCAAGGCTGGAGGGAGTAGCCACGTGGATCTGATGATTAACCATGTCGAGGGCTGCAGAAAGGTCAAGAAGAATCAAAGCAGAAGACAGGTTGGCTGATCTAGCTGCATGAAGCTCTGCAGAGACAGCTAGGAGTGCCGTTTCAGTTGAGTGCGAAGCCTTGAACCCAGACTGGTGAGGATCCTGAAGAGAGAGAGAGAGATCACTCGAGGCAAAGCTTCGAGAGAGAGAGAGAGAGAGATCGATCACTCGAGGCAAAGCTTCGAGAGAGAGAGTGAGAGAGATCACTCGAGGCAAAGCTTCGAGAGAGAGAGATCACTCGAGGCAAAGCTGAGAGAGAGAGAGAGAGAGAGAGAGAGATCACTCGATGCAAAGCTTCGAGTGAGAGAGAGAGATCACGCGAGGCAAAGCTTCGAGAGACAGAGAGAGAGATCATTCGAGGCAAAGCTTCGAGAGAGAAAGAGCACTCGAGGCAAAGCTTTGAGAGAGAGAGAGAGAGATCATTCGAGGCAAAGCTGAGAGAGAGAAAGAGCACTCGAGGCAAAGCTGAGAGAGAGAGAGAGAGAGAGAGCACTCGAGGCAAAGCTGAGAGAGAGAGAGAGAGAGAGAGAGACTTTTGACTTTTAAACTTTATTTACATACCTCACAGACATTTGAGTTATAAGGCACTCATTATGTACATAACTCAAAGGCTATATAAATAGTAAAAGCATGTAAATAGATAAAATAAATAAATAAAATAATTAGGGTAAAACATGACATCTGCAGAGGATCTGTATTGTGTCACAGTCTGTGTTATGTGTAATTTTGGTCCTCCTGCTCGTATAAATAGCCATTTTGGCCTGGCCAAGGATGAAGTTATCAGCTGGCATTTATTCCTACTTTTCCTGACATACTTAAAACCACAGATAAAAACCTGAGGGGTAAAAAGCACATCAAATAATTTAAAAATGTCCTGTAAAAAACAAACTATAGCTGCAGCCTTGAACAGTGGATAAAAGCATGGAAGACGGTTTCCCTTTGTGAGCAGAACACTCGAGGCAAAGCTTCGAGAGAGAGAGCCCTTTGTGGGTTTATTTGGGTATACAAAGATTTTGTAATTTTGGTGCAAATATATCCAAAATATTAATTTATGTTGCT
>JBBJLR010004915.1:0-14145 GCA_037577145.1 Brachypetersius gabonensis
AACAGAAAACCCCGGACACGTGACAAAAAACAGAAAAACCAGCACGTGACCGGGAACCAGGGCCAAAACATGTCCGAACCGTTACAATAGGGAATGAGGGACAGAGTAATGGGTATAGTCCTTCTTATTAGGAAAAAGCTCTCTCCATATATCAATTAGACCCACATCTTCAAAAAGATTATTACCTTTTTTATATAGCGCTTTAGTTGTGGATTTTGTCTTCTTAGAGGAGTAATTTTGGTTGTAAATGTATATTTAGATCTCCCCTTTAGCTATTAAAAGGCCCTCACTAATATTAGTGGGTTTTTTTTTTAAACTAATTTCTCCCTGGAGATACATAAATATTTGATAGAGTAACTGGATTTCCATATATATTGCCCTATATCAAAATATATCTGCCTTCTTTATCAACAATTTCGAATGTTTTTTTCAAAATTTACCTTGTTCGAAATAAGAATAGCAACTCCTCTCCTATGTCCTGATTTATATGATGAATATCCCATTCTCTCTAATTTTTGGTGTTCTTTATCCTTTAGATGTGTTTCCTTGAGGTATACAATATGTGCTTGTTCCTTTTTTATTTTAGCTAGATTTTTGCTACATTTAATTGGGTTTAATAGCCCATTCACATTAACCAAACACCTAAGGACAAGGTAAAATTGAACTCCTTTATTGTCTATCAGAGTGTCATTGAAATGATCAAAGACCAACCAACCTGATCCCCCACTGCAGCCCTCAAAACTACAGTTAAAGCGAAGTACAACTGGAGTGAAAAGCGTCTCTATTCCTCCGACGTATTTCTTTATATCAATGGGGGAAAGTAATTAGTGCAGGAAAAAGAAACTACCAGACACACATTTCAATTCTCGAATGAGTATGAATGAGTAGTATTCGAATGAGTAGTAGTAATAATCATGGCTCCCCTAAGAGAGATGAGGTATGTCTTCTGAAGGCTTGAAGCTTCCTTCTGATGCTCTTAACACATCCCGCTCTCCTCTCATGTTGAACCACTTCACCCTTTGTGCTCCAAGCGGTGCTAGCCAGCTGCTCGGCCAGGTTTTCCCTCAGTGCAGCTACATTGACGGGCAGTCCTCTGTCCTTCATGTCAGTTGTTGCCTCCTCCACTGTTTGATATAGCTGAGTCCCATATTCGTAAACACTCATAGTTTAGCAGGAAACGGCGTTTGGAATCTGATATTTTTCTCTCTCAGCACTCGTTTAGCTTCATTATAGTCTCTGCGTTTCTGCAATACTACCGAGGGATAGTCGTGATCAAAGTATATTGGCCTCTCATTTAACAAACTCTCTTTTTCCCCAGGCTTTGCGTATTATCTCATTCTTTCATCTGATCACTGTAGACAGCGACTTGCCATTTCTGTCCTTGGAGGCCATAAGGCTGAGCGCCCAGTCCGCTCTCTCAATTCCCAGTTCAGTGGTTTGGGGAGTCTCTAGCATATCTTGTAGCATTTTTCCCACAAATTCGTCCACAGATGATCTCTCCACTCCTTCTGGAATATTGTAACTCCTTATGTTCTTCTGTCGGGACCTCCCTTCTTGATTGAGTAGTTTGCTTTCTTGCTGATTCATCACTTTGATCATCTTGCGTAGCACCCACTCCATATTTTGTGCATGGACTTCCACAGTTTCTGTTCGCGACTCCACCTCTCCTATTTTACAATGAATGGTAGCAACCTCAGTTTTAATATCGTTTAGTTGTTGTTTTGAGTCTTTTCGAAAGTCCCATATCTCTTTGAACTTACGCTAAACTTACCACATCTGAGGGGAGCTAGAATAAGCCTCGGTGCTACATGTGACTGCATGGTATTTTCTCGGTGGAGCTTTTTTGTTTTCATCCTTTTTCTCCATTCTTGCCCCACTTTTCAGATCAAATATTTCCAAATAGTTTTGTAGTTAACTACATTAAGGGGCATGAAAAAGTCTTTCCCGGAGGAGCTTCCTTTTAGGCTGCCATTCTGGACGATTTTCTACATACTGCAGTTTGTCATTGTAACTGACTTGAGTGGCATCTGGTACGTTGGAGAGGCTATGGTATAGGTAGGCGTTTGTTATGGACCATGAACATAGGTGCATTTTATTGATGGCATTTTGAATGCATAGAGATACCGTGACGAGATCCTGAGACCCATTGTTGTGCCATTCATCCACAACCATTACCTGATTTTGCAGCATGATAATGCACGGCCCCTTATTGCAAGGATCTGTACACAATTCCTGGAAGCTGAAAACATCCCAGTTCTTGCACAGCCAGCATACTCTCCGGACATGTCACAGCATGTTTGGGATGCTCTGGATAGGCGTATACGACAGTGTGTCCCAGTTCCTGCCAATATTCAGCAACTTCCCACAGCTATTAAAGAGGTGGACCAACATTCCACAGCCCACAATCAACAACCTGACCAACTCTATGTGACGGAAATGTGTTGAACTTCGTGAGGCAAATGGTGGCCACACCAGGTACTGACTGGTTTTCTGACCCCCCCCTCCCAGTAAAGCAAAACTGCACATTTCAGAGTGGCCTTTAATTGTGGATATTCATGCTATCTAATCAGCAACTTGATATGCCACACCAGATTTAGATAGATTTGTGAACAATATTTGAGATTGAGTATTTTGTGTATGTGGAAAATGTTCCAGATCTTTGATCAGCTTTTTTTTCAGCTCATGAAAAATGTGAGCAAAAACAAAAGTATTGCGTTTATATTTTTGTGTTAATGTAGATAAAAATATTTTTTTGTTCAGTGTAGATTAAAACAAAAATAATACTTCTTCACAGTAGTGGGAGTGGACATGTTACATAAGTAATTACTGAACTGGGAATGACTCTTCTATGGTTATCCAACCATAATTCAGACAATTAATTTACCCATCTGACCATGCAAGCCAAAAATATAGCTTTGTAAAACCTATATAGCTGGAGTTTTCGTTGATGATAACTAAAAGTTTGGAATAGAGCACTTTTCCTCTTTTAAGGCTGAGAGAAATGTGAAAAAAACTAAGTGAAAACAATCTAAGTTTTAAATGCTTACTTTTCTTGCAGTTCAGATAAGAAGCTCATGGATGAAGATCATAAAATCTGGACCACAAATGAATGAATTTCCTGCTTACTTTTTTTTAATTACCTTAAGAAGTGATCCCCTTTTGTGTGAATGTTTCTCATGTTCTGCCATTTGGGACAAATCATTAATCTGCCTTGTTTATTAAGTGTTCCTCAAAGAGGTATGGAAACGCTATTTAAATCTGAACTATGGAATAGTGATGGAGTAATGTTAAGTCACTTTAATATAGTTTTATTTTAAAGTTTTATCAGATATTAAAATATTTTTAACATTAATATGTCATTCAAGACAGATGGCATTGTTAAACAAGGCAAAGAATGCAGTAGTAGGTAAAGGTAACATAACCTCAAAAATTTGATGTTACTACAACATACTTTTTTGTTGATTTTGTCTGGGTTTGTTTAATATTTTGTTCATTTAGGATTAGTATATGTAGGGTAGGTGACATTTATCTTTCCATCTCATTTGTATTATCTGGGATGAGTCTAGGTAATGAGTCTTTTCTGTAACACCTCTTTAAATTATTACATATTTATGTTGACATCCTTAGTTAAGAACAGTCTTCCATAAAATCTGCATATGTTGCCAAGTATGCTATACACCATACCCGTTTCAATGATCCATGTCTCTTATACTGCTGAATTTAAGCTATGTTTGACACAAAGTGAGAAGTTTAAAGGTATATCTTATATTAAAGTAGTTTATACATCTTATTAAGATGCATTTTTCCCATCTCAGTTACATATAAATCCAATATAATAAATACACTATTTATTAATGAAAAAGTAGTAGCTTGGATTTGGTCCTGGAGTGACTGCTGTATGCTCATTCACATTAAAAATGTCAGAGTGTTCTGTGTATGATGTTCTGTGTAAGAGAGAGAGGAGAGTGTGTTGCCTTATAAATGTGGGTTGATTTTTAAATAATTTACTAATATTAAATAGAGCACAAATATTGGATAGCTAGGTTTTTTTTTGTAAAAAAATGTGCCTTGCTCCCTATGTTTTCCCCATACGTTTTCTGAAAATCTTTGCTTCTAACTGTTTTTGTGTTAATCAGTTATTAAGTTTTATTAGGGGTGTTTCACAATTAGTATTTCAGTTAGCCAGATCGCTTAAGGGGAACAGCTGACAGCTGTTTCTATTGTAAAATCTACATTTATACGTTTTCCAACCAGCTGAGAAATTTGAGGCTGTGGAAAAACTCCCCTGGTATGTTGTCATTAGTTGTGTTATCAGTCTCATAGCTTTAGAGCACAGGGGACATACTACACTGAGCACTTTTTGATTAATTACATTTTGAAAAACAATTTTATTTCAGGTTGGTTTAAAAGCACATCTTAAGTCTCATTTCAGATACGTCCATTCTTAACTACAGCAATGAAGACACTCATTCTCACTCAAGTCTTTTTTACAAAATGTTATGTCATATTTTTTCAAAGGTCAAAATGAGCATTACAATGGTGGATGAAACATATATACTGACTACTACAAATGTCACTTATCATTGGGTGATTTGGGTCTTTAAAAGATTGTCTTACAATTTTTTTTTAATTTTGTCATTATGAAATATTTTGGTTCATATTGGTTTCTATTGTATTTATATTTTGATCATTTCCTTGTACTGTAAAATATACAATAAATGTTGATCATGGAATCTGTTTTCATTATCTGTATTATTTGTTTGTCTTTCCTAAGTTAGCAGGATCTAATGAAAGAAAAATCTGTGAAATAGGTCAGTGACTAAAAGCAGATTAGAAAATGACTGGATTTTGGTCCTGTGAGCATAATGGATAAGGACGTCAATATAACATACTGGTTAGGTGTTCACACGGCGAAGAAGTAAAAATAATTTAACCACTAACAGCAAAAACCATAGCATGTAGAGTTAACCCGTTCCTGCTGGTACTTAATTGTTGACATTTTTACTTCCTTTATTAATTTCAGAAGACAAATGAAAGAGTAGGTTTTTGAGCATCGCAAGTTATAAGCTGAAGGCAGCAGAAAATGTCAGTTTTTAGATTTTAATGAAAACCGGCAACCTTTATGGCACATTTGGATAAACACCAAATTACTCTTTTCATTTTATTGGCCACCACTAGTAAATGGGTATTTCTGAAACAGGGCTTTCCTTCTTTGTTCTTAATAATCCTGTCAACACAAGTCAACAACTGTTTTTAAAAAAATTTATCCACATGAAAAGACAAAAACACAAGGCCAAGGTCACGACAAACCAACAGGGATATAGCAGGAAAGCCCTTTGTAAACCGTAGGGATAAATGAAATAATCTTAACAAAAAAAAACACAACGCACAATCTGATATGAAAAATACTATATGCGTGTGTATGAAATGTCAAATAAAAAAAAAAGCTATGTTTTTTAAAAAAATTTACATGTAGCACTGAACTGTCCTTTTGGAAAATTTTCAGGGTGAATATTTTCAGTTATTTCCTTCATTTACATGAGGCAGTTTTGTGCACTGGCAGACATAGCCAACATATTCCTGGTTTTAAACTAAAGTGGCTTCCTTATTGTCAAATGTGAACAAGGATATCTCAGCGGTGCCACTAGCAATCTTGGGATTCAAACCCACAACCTTCTGACCGCAGTGGCAACTCCCTAACCACTAGGCCACCAGCTTACCCTTGATAACAGGAATTTGTACAATAATAAGGAGCAGAGGTGTCCCAATTGTTGAATAAAGCTTCTTTTCCTGTGTTCTTTCAGTGATTTCACCCAATCCCTAGCCCATCCTCTCCCTAAATATCAGTAAAGGTGACTAGTATGTGGATTGGATCAGCCAAAATCAAGGAACATGGGCAGAAGTTTAGACTGTGTTTAGGCACAGTCACATACCCTGCTGCCAGCGTCACCAGTTTTGTTTGTGTTATGAAATGGAATTACTTTTATGGTTAGAATTATATCACTGACTGTTGGTTCTGAATGTTTTTGAGTTTTCATGAGGACACAGTAAACCCTTTGGATTGGCATGCTTTCAGGACGCTGAGGTGAATAGAAAATATTATTGGTGACACCTCAAATCCTGGACTCAGACTTTTCAAAACATTACCCTTCACCAAGAGAATGACATCTATGAAGACCAGAATCTTTTGACACAAAAACATCATCTTCCATTCAGCGGTTCATTCAACTCATTAGCAAGCCTCCTGATCCCTGCTGACACAGACTCTGCTCCAACTCTGGAATATTCTTCGAGTTAATGTTCAGGACTGGAAACAATCTCAGTTTTCAAGCCTAGGCTGAAAAAAAAAACCTACTTGGTCAAATGAATGCTAGTAATTAAAAAATTTCCTGTTAGATGAAGGAATCAGAGCTGGGAGTTCATGGACACAGACAACTGAAGTAAACTACTGTTCATGTGCTGTCGTTCCACCACACAATCCCTCATGCTAGCTGTGGGAGGTGTAGGTAGGGTGGTGACAGTGTCTCAGGGTGCTTTCATGTCTGTGAGACCACTATTTTAATACACGGTAGACTTCTTAACTCTAATATATTTTATATTTATTAACCATGTACTGTACTGTTTTTTCACTATTTTTGGTCCTGTTTATTTTTTAGTACTTTATGTTGGTTCTCTTTCAAGCATTCGTTCGGTATCTCACATATGGGTACACCTCCCCTCGCTCATCCCTCAGAAGCACTTTATCACTATGCCAGCCATGATTGGCCTGGCCAGCCCCCTATATTAACAGCTGCCCGTGCCCACTGGCATCATTCAATTATTTCTTCTCGCTCAGAAAGCAACTCTGATACTGCTAAGGTTCTTGCTTACTGTCCACAGAGCTGAGCTCACCACTCGCTCACCATGTGCGGGCAAAAGGGCCAAGCGGGCAACCTAGCTCACTGTCGGGGGAGGGAAGGCGTGTTTGCCCGATGCATGCCCCTCCCCTACAGCACGGGGGTCAGTGCCGAGAGCCTGCCTGTTACCAATAAAGATAACATTAAGATGGTTGTTGTTTCTTTCCTTTTATTTCCTTTGTGTTTGAACTCACAATTTTCAGATTTGGTGTTGAAATCGATCTTCATACATTGCTGTAGTATATCTGTGTGTTTGTATTGTGTGTGTATGTGTGTGTATATATAAGTGTATGTGGTCAAAACTGTAAAAGAAAAGATAACACAAATTTCACTTATCACGAAATCACAATCTTACATGGAACTCTAAGCTTTAGCTTCAATATCTCTCAAATTACACTATCAAACATCTTCAGAACATTCTCGACTTTGACAGAATACCCAAATAAGCTTATAACCACAGTTAGTGTTACAATGCTAACTTATTCACAACGATTTCACATTAACCTTAACATGATCCACAAATGACTTGTAAACAGCAACGAATATGCTCACCACGCTGGGATCAGGAAAGAATCAAAAATATAAACGATTATTTGTTAATTAAAGAGGGTTTAAAGTCCTTTTTGCAACATGTGCTCCAAATAGCGAGCTCTCTCTCCTCCCCCCTCTCTCTCGCTGATTCAGAGTCATATAGAGTCTAAAGATTCGCCCTCTTAAAGGGGCAGAACCCAACACTGCCATTGCCGCTCGGAACCCAGAGTCCCTTGACAGTGTTCTCTCTCTGCAGTGGGCACGCTCGCATAGCAAGCACAACACTGGCAGATGTGCGTAAAGTCAAAATAAGTGCTCAGAACAGTCAAAACAGGGTAACAGCGTTTTTCTGAAATAATATACTCTCAGGCGGCAGGAGAAGTGGCACATTATCTCCAATCAGAGATAAGGTCTCTGTTAGAAAAGAAAGCGATTCAAATTTACCGGGATTCAAAAAATTTCAGGCGTTTGCCTTTCAGGGGGTATTTTATGAGTACCTAGTTTTGCACTAAGTCCTTGCACATTTGTAAAATGTGCAGATGCTGCAATAGGACCGCCCAGAATGAAGGGCATTCGTCTGGCAATGTACTTAGACGATTGCCTTCTGGCTTCGAAATCAGAACAGGAGGCAAACGCACACAACGAATGCGTGATAACACATCTAACTCAGGCTGGACCCACGTATTCACACTCACCACAAAATCTCAGTCACTTCAGTTTGTGCGCTGTCCCTATGTCAATGGAACAGACCACATTTCCTGACACAGGGCACAATATTGGGCATGATATGCGCCCGGTCCGTAATGACCACAGACACATCCCAGTTAGGCTGAGGGGCAGATCTACTCTCCCGGGGTCATCCCCGGTATGAAGAATGGAAACTGCACTCAGAGGTTGTGAAACAGATCTGGAAACGCTACGGTCACCCGACAGTGGACTTGTACGCCTCCAGAGAGAACACTCCGTGTCCCCAGTTCTTTTCACTGAATAACGTGGAAGCCTCGTTGGTAGTGGAAGCACTAGCACATGCATGGCCGCGCGCTCTCCTTTACGCATTTCCCCCGTTAGTTTTAATATCCCCAACGTTAGACAGAGTGAGGAATGAAAGTCTCACGGTCAGTCTGATAGCGTTGAACTGGCCACAGAAACTGGTTGACGGACATAACACAGATGCTTTATGCACAGCCATGGCCACTCCCGCTGCAGAGAGACTTGCTGTCACAGGCTCAGGGAGAGATTTTCCACCCCCATCTGGAGCGGCTGGCTCTCTGGGCTTGGCCCGTGAAGGGTTGCATTTGACAACACGGGGTTTACCCCAAAATGTTGTAATGACCATTCAAAGCGTCAGAGCTCCTTCCACGCGTACGTGGTGATATTGATGAAATTCCCTTTCAGTGCTTGATAGGCACGGTGTTGACATTCCTACAGAGTCTACTTGATAAGGGTAAAGCTTTTTTTACGGTAAAAGTTTATCTAGCGGGTATCTTAGCATGCCATGTGGGGGCAAAACAATAGGACAACATCCTCTTGTCTGTCATTTTATGCGCAGCGCGCGATGCTTACGACCTGTGTCAAAGCCCTTGTCGTCGGTGTGGGACAGCCTTGTTATTTTGGTATAGGAAGCCTTGTTAGAGCCTCCTTTTGAACCATTGTCTGAAGTAGAACTGAAGATGCTTTCATTTAAGACAGCACTGCTTATGGCACTGGTTTCAGCTAAACGTGTTGGTAATCTGCATGCATCGTCAGTGCATCCATCATGTTTGCGGTTTGGTGCTGGGGATTCTAAGGTCTTGTTGCGCCCGAACCCGGCATATATTCCTAAGGTTATGGATACATCCTATTCGTGCCTTCCCTTGGATCTTTCTGCCCGCCGCTTTTTGCGTCTGAGGAGCAACAGTGGCTGTATTCAGCGTGTCCTGTGCACACGCCGAGAGCATATATAACCAGGACTTCATCTTTCAGAAAGGCCGATCAGTTATTTGTTTCATGGTATGGACCTCACAAAGGAAGGCCGATTACTATGCAACATTTTTCCCACTGGATAGTGAAAGCGATTGCTCTGGCTTATTTAGCTAAAGGTCTCGAACCCCCAGTTGGCTTGTGTGCGCGTTCCACTAGGGCAGGGGTCGGCAACCTTTAACACTCAGAGAGCTGTTCGGACCTGGTTTCCACAAAAGAGAAAACACTGGGAGCCGCGAATCCTTTCAGAAATCTAAAATGAAGATCACACTGCATATATTGTTTTTTGTTTTTATGCTGTGTATAAAAACTAGACTTTGTTGTTTGTGAAATTTTATTTTTTCAAAGAAAACATTTTGAAAACAAAAAATTAAGCAGTGTTACAAGATAACAATAAAATTCAAATTTCGCCCGACAATTAAAAAAAAAAACAATGGATAAAAAATATACACGTCTGACAGCATCAATTGACGTAATTTCATCAGGCTCAGAATCAGGATCACGTCTATTGGCCTACTGGAGCAGCAGCAGCCTTGCAAGAGACATATGGATGTGGTGTAGGCGCATGAACACATGTATCTTTACATATTGTTGTTTTATACGGTTGTGCTGAAGAGACGGCAACAACCGGAATCAAAATCCTTGTATGTGTCGTTCACATATGCTGATTCTGACTCTGATTCAGCAATTGGCGCTGCACGACGGGCTCTGGGTCCAAAGTCCACCACACCTTTGCTGTGTCCGCTGGCTGTAGCCTGCACTGATTTCTGCTGGCAGGCTGCTGGACGAAACGACAGAACTTACTGCAGCAGCATCGTATCAGGAAGCCGCTATTCCAGTGTTAAATTATTATTTATTTTCCAAAGCCATAGGGAGCCGCAACATAAGGACGAAAGAGCCGCATGTGGCTCCAGAGCCCCAACCCCTGCACTAGGGGAATGGCCACTTCGTGGGTGTTGTTTAAAGGGGTATCGCTACAAGAGGTTTGTGAAGCCGTTTCGTGGTCCTCCCCAATGACATTCATGAGGTTCTACGGACTCAACGTTACTGCGCCTCGCATGGCTCATGTGGTTTTGAGTGTGAACTCATCGAGGGTGCAGAGCACCCAGACATGATGAAATGGTCACGTATCATCAAGGTTGGCTTGGGAGTAAATATATCCCATATGTGAGATACCGAACGAATGCTTGAAAGAGAACTTAAGGTTACGTGAGGTATCTCACCGGACTGCCCTTCTTGCAGTGAGTGAGAAGCGCTTGCTACCTGGAATGACACCAGTGGGCACAGGCAGCTGTTAATATAGGGGTATGGCCCTGGTTGTGCCAGGCATGGCCAGCCAATCATGGCTGACGTAGTGATAAAGTGCTTCTGAGGGATACGCAAGGGGAGGCGTACCCATATGGGGTTACGTCGTAACCTTAAGTTTTATTATTTATTGTAGCTGTGTTGTTTTTTGTATGAATCACCATCATTTTAAAAAAATCCACATACATGTTAATAACAAATTTTGATTCCGATTCCATCACAATATCCTTGCCTATTAATGGGAACATTTTTCATTGTTAAATGCAGAGGTATTCAGGGATCAGGCAAAATGTCTTTGCTTGACGGGGTGGAGCTAATGCTTGGTCTAATGTTTTCAGTTTAGTGGCACAAAAAATATGCAAACTCATGGCACTTTTGGCTTGTGAAGTCAACAACCTTATCTTTTGTTTTCTCCAAATTAAAAAGTTATTGGTGGTGTGAGCCATCGTAACTTCAGCCTGTATGCTGCCTTGATGTTCTTGTTGATTAAACCCACCATCATGTCAAAAAAAAAAAAACTAAACTAAACATGCCTGAATGTTTTTCGGGGAATAACCCCTGACCTACTCGGGGAAAAAATACCACTTACCATACCACTTTATTTATAAAGCACTTTAAAACAACAAGGCTGACCAAAGTGCTGTACAATAAAACCAATAAAACCAAACACAAAGCACAGAGGCACACAAGCCAATACATAGGTACAGATACAGATACAGATAAGAGCCGAGAAATGATAAAATGGGTATCAACCATATAAGTCACCACCTCACACTGGGTCGAAAGCCAGGGAGAGTGTAAAAAGTGTGCTTTAAAAGTGTGCTTTTAAACAAGATTTAAACTCTGTGAGTGAAGGGGCCTGCCTAACATGGCATGGCAAGTCATTCTAAAATTGAGGAGCTGCAACTGAAAAAGCCCTATCGCCTCTGAGTTTACAAAGTGATTTTGGTACAGATAAGAGCCTCATTGTAAAAAAGAGTTCGCTTCTAAAAAAAAATCTGCGTGTGACTGAATCCGAGACTCCTGATTCGCATAAAACTGTACTCCCAATCCTGTGTTACTGAGCCCTTCCATTCAGAAAGTTGAGGATCCAGTTGCAGAGGGAGATGTTCGGTCCCAGCAGTCTCTGCTGTCCCATCAGATCCTAAGGAATGATGGTGGTGAATGCTTTACTGAAATCTGGGAACAACAATCTTACTTGAGTGTGCTTTTTAGTTGGGCGAATGCTAGGTGAAACTTGTTTATGATGGCCAGTGATGGGGCAGCTGGGTCTTTATATGCCTCATTTTGAAGTCAAAAGCAGGACTTTGAAAACTTCTTAGGCTCAGGGATGATGGTGGTGACTGTAATGAGTATTTCAGGTGGCAACACCACCAGAAATGCTCATAACAATTTCAGGTTATAAAAGCAAGACAACCACTCCCACCAATATCTCTCCTGTGTCTGTCTCCCAAGTGGATGAGCTCATTGGAAGTCAATCCTAGTTGTCTGGAAAAAAGAAACTCACTCATAGGCCTTAGTTCAGTCTTAGTTAAGTAAATTAGCTTAAGTTTAGCTTAGATGTCTGATCAATGTTGCAACAAGCCATCAACAAAGTCTACAACAGAGTATAAATGAAGTGATCCATTCCTTTATTTGAAACTGCAAAACCTTCTTCCCTGTGCTTCAGTGGGACCAGACGAATCCCCAGCAACTGGATGAAATTCATGTTCCAACTCCTTCTACACTTCCACAGAAACTTAGACAAGACTTTAGATGTTTGAAAAATAGAATGCTGTAAAGCAATGGTTCTCAACCTTTTCAACATTAAGGTCCACTTATCTATCACATATTAAATAACTGCTTGTGAACCAATGGCCTGTCTCAATTTTAGATTGCGGCCCAAACAAAAGCTTTCACAGCCCAACAGTGGTCCCCGGCCCAGTGGTTGAGTAACGGATTGAGTAAAGCATGAGTCCATGCAATCTTTTAAACTGATCTCACTGAGGCAGAACACTCTAGAGCACATCGTGGTCCTCTCTGTCATCCCCTCAGAGATACAGAGGGGAAAGACCAAGAGAGCCGGCCATGGAAGAGCCAAAGTGCAAGGGAAAAGAACAGAGAGAAATGGGAAACAGTCTAGTGAGCAGAGGAGGAGGATATACGAACAATACCTCCTGTCTGTTGTTATGGGCAACATGAGGTCACTGGACAATGAGGGTATTTCGTGAGTGCGAAATGACTGAGCGTATTCCTGATCTTTTTGTTTGTTCAGGTGGACAGACAGGCTCTCTTTGTTAATGAGAGATGGTGCCACCTGGGTCACATTGTGATTGAGGAACATGAGCATTGGGAATATATCCATACTGCCCAGATAGTTACATTTACATTTATGGCATTTAGCAGACGCTTTTATCCAAAGTGACTTTCATTCTGTAACTACAGGGGACAGTCTACTTGGAGCAACTTGGGTTAAGGATCTTGCTTAGGGACCCAGTGGTGGTGCTGAAGGAAGGATGCGAACCAATGACCTATTGGTCCAGAGGCAAGTATCCTACCCACTGAACTACCTCCACCCACACACATGATGGTCGTTGTTTACATTCCTGTGGGCAACATGACAATGGCATGTGATGTCAATCACTCTGCAACACCGAGACTCCACATAAGGCATCCAGAGGATTTTATTTTTATTAAGAACATCACTGGCTTCAAGACCAGCATTCATAGAGCTGATGCTGATGTGGAGAGGGCCAATGAGTTCAGATTCAACAGTAGGCCTCTTCCCAGCACCTCCAGCTCCAGCACAGCCCTCATTGAGCCCAGTATACCTGCTCCATCCGTCAATATACAGCTTTACGTCCTACCTCTCCATGTCTCCTCCTCCCACTACTGTACCAGCTAGAGCTTCCACCACCTCTCCTCCTGCTAGTGACTACTACAAAACCCATAGACAGTCCACCACCATTAATGAGGACCAAGTGAGGAGAGAGCTATGCAGACACCATCCTGCCAAGGTGCTGGGCCCGGATGGCGTAAGCTCACAAATACTCAAGTTGTGCGCTTCACAGCTATGAGGAGCACTGCTGAGGATCTTAAACTAGAGCCTCTGTACCAAGAAATACCCATGCTGTGGGTCATGTCTGATTCCTGTACCAAAGTAGTCACGACCCAGTGCCCCATCGGACTACAGGCCAGTTGCATTCACCTCACATAGCATGAAGGTCATCGAGAGACTGGTCCTTGACACCCTCTGTCCTTGACAGCAAACACTGTTGAGTAGGATGGACATGGTAGTTATTGTGCAGGGAGCAAACACTGGCGAGTAGGATGGACAGGCTAGCTGGCCAGCTAGTGTTTGCCTTTAGCCTAGCATGGACAACTTTTGTGGAAACACAATTGGGGTGGTGGTGGCCTAGTGGTAGGATACTTGCCTCCGAACCAAAAGGTCACAGGTTCGAATCCTACCTCCAGC
>JBBJLR010004954.1:0-14141 GCA_037577145.1 Brachypetersius gabonensis
CTAGAGTGAAGGATCTCCACACATGTGATGTGTGTCTGTCTCCTCTGCTGCGTGTCTCTCGTCTTGTTGTGGTCTCGGGTTTAGTTTCCCCTCGCGCCAACGGTCCCGCCCCTTTTATGAAGGGACTATAATAACTGGTTAAATCAAGGAACGCGTGTCAGCGTCAGCCAATCAGAGGCAGAGACTGCATTGTGTACAGAAGCAGAGAGAGGAAAAAACACAGGACTAGTCGACTTCTCTCAGGGGGCGTCGACTCGTGCCTCTGAAGTCGACTAATTGGCTTTCTGTTACTGAATGAAATGAATTAAAAGCAGTTACAAAAATGATCCATGCTCTTTCCAGCTGCCCCCCAGGGACTGAAATGATCAGGAGCATAAGACATTTAAGACGTGCAGTACGAACAGTACGAACAGTACGAACAGTACAAACAGTACGAACAGTGTTTCCCAAATTAGGAAATTAGAATTAATCACGGTATGATGATTTAGATCCTCAAATGAATGATTATAATGTTGGGTTTTATAGCCACATTTTACAACTTTTGATCACTGAATTATTTGCTTACAAAGTTCTTACAAAAACTGTTTATGTGGAATAGTCGGTTGTCGATGAATGGGAGGGTTCCACATGACACCTTCAAGAGGTCATTTTCTAGTTTTTACCTTTAATTTTTTTTGTGTGGGAATCTTTACTGTTTTTTTTTTTTACTGGATGAGAGAATATAAGCGCTCTTGCCTCTGCAAATTTTTGAACACCGCCAGAGCCGGGGCAAAGGCTTCAAAAACACACCTTTCACACTCCTCTTTAATTCCTTCAGCACAAGGCCGACTATAGCGAAGCTCATGCTCTGTCTGATTAAGGACCACTGCTTTTTTAACACCACACACCCACATTTGGTAATTGACTATGGTTCTAGTGCCTTGTGAGACAGTTTTCTTTTTCTCATCAGAGACAAAGACAATTTGGCTCTCGTCTTTTTCCGGGTCTTTGTACACCATCAGATTGTCCTCAATGAAAAGTGGATACTCAGGGTGTTCTCGGTTTTCAATAGAAATGCACTTGAACACTTTCTCCAAGTCTTGCTCACTGGTACATTTTTTCATTGCCCAGTCACGGAGCATCTTTCCCTCTTCCTTTCTTTTCTTAAGCCTGTTGTTGTTTATCTGTTGCCTCCTCTTAGCTGCTGCTACAGCTTTTGCTGAATTGTTTAACGGGGTGCTAAAGAAACTGGGTTGCACTGTCTGAGTTTCTGCTGCCATCTCTTTTGCTTCTGATGGTGAATTGTCCTTGTTTTCATGGACAGGTGATTCATGCTGGCAATGGACATTTGCTATGCTGAGACTGGGGGACAGTAATGGCTCTGTTGCACCTGGATTTCCAGTAAATGGTTCATTTACCATCTCCTGCTTATCCATAGTTTCCTCTGTGCTTTCTTTGCCCTCTTGATGTATTTGGACAGGCGATTCACTTTCTTCACACGCAGTCTCCTCCGTCTCCATAACTTCTACTGGTCTCTTGCATTCTTTCTGCAACAGCATTGCTGTGCTCTCGAACATTGTAAGAGGATCAGGATCACAGTTCATCTGTGGGCCTTCTCTGGTTGCAGGATTGTCTTCTGCCGCACATACACTGGCGTCAGTCTGGAGTTTTGGTTCACTCTTCTGCATCTCCAGACGTTTTTGAGATTGTCCCTTTGTCTGGCCAAACAGGGGGATGTGGTGAAATTCTGTCTCCTGGGTTGATTTTGGTTCCTCATTTTGAACATGATCATCTGCTGCCACACAGGGAGTGGAGGATAGCATCTCTGATGCACATGTTTTCCCTGTGAATGTTTCACCTATAGCCTCCTTACCCATGGCTTCTGATGGTGGTTCATGTTTCTCTGTATGCTGAATTTGGACGAGCGATTCATTTTGGGGATGGACACGGTGGAACGTTGGAAGAGAATTAGGATCAGGGTTTATCTGTGGGCTCTTCCTCTGTTCAGGATTATCTGCTACTCCTCTCAAGCTGCTGGTCTGAAAAGACTCTTCGGTAAATGAAACGCTTTTAACTACCCCTGAATCATTCTGTAGTTTTTGTTCACTCTTCTGCATGTTCAGTAGTTGCCCTAGTGGTGCACCATCTCCTTCAGGCTTCTTGGAAGTGGCAGAAAGGATGTTTTCTACTTGCTTTGAAACATCTGACTTTTGAAATGACACCTTTGTTGGGTCAGACAGTTTAATGGGGTTAGATTCATTCTGTTCCTTGGTAGATTTCAGGCCTTTATTTTGCACTGGATTATCTGCTGCCACACAAAGAGAGGAGAACATCTCTGACTCTGCTGCACACGGTTTGCCGGTGAATGGTTCACTCAAAGTCACCTCCATGTCCACGGCTTCTAATGGAGTACCAGCTTTGTCTTCATGCTGAATATGGACAAGCGATTCATTTTGTCTCTGGACAAAGTGGGCTTCCTGGGTTTGCTGTGCAAGGTCAGATCCCTTGCATTGTTTTTGTGATGCCGTTTCTGTGACCTCCAGAACTGAGAAAGGATCAGGCTCACGGTTCATCTCTAGGTTCTTATATTGCACAGGATCATCTGCCACCACACAAGCAGGTGGGGACCGCATCAACTCTGCTGCACACGGGCTGTTAGGGAATTGTTCACTCTCCTCCATCTGCATGACTTCTACTGGTGCATTTTCTTTGTCTTCATATGGAATCTGGACAGGTGATTCATCCAGGAAATGGACACTTGCTACACTGAGATTGGGGGACAGTAATGGCTCTGTTGCACCTGGACATACCATCTCCTGCTTGTCCACAGCTTCATCTGTGATTTCCTCGCTCTCCTCCTGCATTTTGATAGATTCACTCTGGAAACAGTCAACAGAGGGTCTTTGCTTTGAATAATTAGATTCTCTAAACGGATTCAGAAAAGATATGCCTGTGCCTTCAGACCTTGTAAAAAGATCATGGTTTATCTGCAGGTCCTTGCTTTGCGGTAGTCTGTCAGTTTCTGGAGGAGTAGCCGATTGAGTGTCTGTTGTAAATGGCCTGCTTCTGGGCACGTTTGGTTCATACAAAGTCTCCAGCATGTTCACCATAGTGCACTCTTCTTTCTCAGAGTGTGTTTGGGCATGTGTGACATTTTGGCCTTGGGTTGCATGGAGACCTTGTGTTAGCTTTAGAACATCAGACTCTTCAGCTTCCCTAGACTGAGATTGCATGCCAGAGTTTTTGGGCTTACTTTCTGACGTTGCCGTCTCACTCCGCCCAGTGTCTCTGCCCTCTGCATGGCTATGAGTAGCAGACCAGTAATGAGATTGTAACTGGTCCTCACTTCGTGAAAAAGAAGACGTGTTGCTGTTAAGACTTGAGGTGTCTAAAGAGCCATATCCACTGCTGCTTAAATCATGTTCAGTTGTGTTACTAATCATGACTTCCTCTGGACAGTTTTCATCGTCTGTCTCTGTCATGTTCTCATTTGCTACATGTCCTCTGTCCTTCTCAAAAAATAGTTTTATTGCAAGTTTGGAGAACTCTGCATCCTTGCTGGCATCGAAGAATTTCCGAAGTTTCTGGTTACTGGCAACGTCCTTCACATCATCTGAATTAAAACATAAACTTCTTTTTAGCTTCTTATCCTGCAGCTGTTTTTCAAGAGCCTCCATTTCACCATCGGCAAGTTTCTTTTTCAAATTCTCAATCAGCCTCTGGCTGTTTGTGGATTCAGAGACCCATTTTTCCACTTGGGAAAAGGTGGACATAGTCTTGAAATCTGTTGAAAATAACATTAAAAGTTATACTGAATGACTGAATTGCAATTTGGTTTGATAACTGCAATACACTCACTCTACACCAGTTCTTCAATTCTATCTTCAGTTCTAGCCCTGCAGAGCCAGCACACTTTGTGGATGTCCCCACTCAAATACACCTGACCTCATCTCAGTCTGTTTATAGAGAGAAGTTTTGTCTTGTGGAGCTTATAAAGCCCAGCATAGAAGCAGCACAGTGTGGGCTGAGCCACCTGGGACAGTTGAGGGTTAAATGGAGATCCTACTTGGTTTATCGAGGGCACAGTCTGTTTCATCCACAGCTTCTGTGGAGCTTCTGGGCCTCTTGCCTGAGACAGAGAGAGGGAGAGAGAATAAGTGATACCACATAAAACTAGGCTAAAACTAAAACTCCTATTGAAGTATTGACTTACTTGCTGGTGCTTCATGGTCTGAATCCGGATCATTTTCTGTTTGAACAAATCAAACAACAATTTGGTCAAATGACAAGCGAAACACGTGCTAACAGCAGTCTGGAATACCTCTATATCAACTCTTTTGCCTTTGACTTCTTCTTAAGCCCCAAGTGAGCCAGCTGAGGACAGCCACCTCAAGAGAAATCCCTCTCAGACAGGGTTCCCAGTTAACACCAGCAATAAAGGCTTTGGAATAAGGAGATGCCTAATGAATGTGCTGCAGAGAATGTGAATGTCCATTGAAGTCCTGAAATGTTGAATGTTTTGTTCCTTCATGCTTTATTGCTGAAGGCTGAGAACGTCGCTGTGCTGGTAGAGATGAACAGGCTTACCCAAGTCTTTCATCATGTCAGGCTCGTTTTGCTTCAGCCACTTCATCATCAGCTGGTATCCTTTGGCACAGTTCAGATGCTTATAAACCTCACGCATCCGATCCTGTTTGGTGTCCTTGGCGTAGACCTTGTTGACCATTTCGTCAGTCAGAAAGGCGTCCCCTGATGCGCTTGGTTGGCTGAGAGAGTCAAGCAAACTGTTCACGTTCCTCACACGATTTGAAATTTCTATTTTGTGGCACTTCAAAAAGAGCTCAGCCTTAGACTCTTTCATGATTCCTGTTAAAGTAAAAATAGTTCTTGTAAAGTAACAGCCAGTGACACATTTTAATGTACAACATTTAATAAATTCACGGTTTGAAAGAGAAGTGTTGATACAATTCACTGTTTGGTTTCTTGTAGTGAATTTACTCGTTTGTTCCGTTTACGTTATTTAGCAGATGCTTTTATCCTAAACAGTGAATGTATCAATCTATTAGGGCTGCAACTATAAATCTATCCATCCATCCATCCATCCATCCATCTGTGTATCTATTAGGGCTGCATGATATTAGGAAAACATGCGATAATGTAGTGTTGCCATGGCGATATCACTTGGATAAGTGAGTAAAAACTGAGCCTTTATAGTGTTAATGTGTTTCTGCTTTGGATTTGCTGGTAACAGAGACTCCAGACACTGACTAGCCTATGCAGAAAAAAAATGAAATGCAATATTTACATTCCAACATGTTTTTTTTTTTTAAGAATTTACTTAAACAAATTTTTTTTAAATAATTTAAAATCTTAAATAAATGTAAATATAAATTAAATTATAGTAAGTTCATAGCCAGAAAAAAATAACAAAAGGAACAATCTATAACAGCAGCACAGAAGATGAAGAAACTGCCCAGTGATGTTTTTGCCCTCTTCTCTGTGGCTCTGGGTGAAGAGTTCTGGAAAAACTCCGCAGCCCTAGTATCTATGTATCCATCTATCTGCCTGTCCACCTGTCTGTCTGCCTGTCCACCTGTCTGTCTGCCTGTAACACGTGTCAGGGGTGTGTTTGAGGGAAGAAAAGGTTGACCTAAGATCAGAAGGAGTTTGTGAGAGAAACCCTAGTGAATAACAAAAAATATGATTATCCACTTTTCTAACAAAAGTTCTAAGAGCAAGTGGAGCAAGGAGGCTGAAGGTGGATTCAACATTTCCAGCGCACTTTAAACACTGTTTCACCAGCAGGGAGAGACTCATACCTGACTGGTAAATGAGAGTCAGCCTTCATGTCCAAGGAGAATTTCAAGAACTCTGCATTATTAAACAGTGTGTTGAATCTGACACCAAACTGAATCTCATCAGATTTATTCACTGCACTATGATTAAATATGTTTCTGAGATCTAATCACAGTTTATATACGGCTGACAACCTTTAGCGCCAAAAAACGAGAAACCAGAGAGAGAGAGAGAGTGAGAGTGAGAGAGAGAGAGAGAGAGAGAGTGAGAGTGAGAGAGAGAGAGAGATCTGTTCAAAGTGATGCCAGCATCTAGATATACATCTTCCCTCAGTGCTCTCACAGCATCATAATAATAATAATCACACATTTAATAGTTTAATAATCCAATGAGGACTTTATAAATGCGTCTGATAAAGGCTGCTGCGCGAGATTAAGGCTGTGTCCCAAACCGCACACTACCACTCTAAACAGGACCACACCGCACACTACCACTCTAAACAGGACCAAACCGCACACTACCACTCTAAACAGGACCAAACCGCACACTACCACTCTAAACAGGACCAAACCGCACACTACCACTCTAAACAGGACCACACCGCTGGGGGTTCATTCAGTGGTGTGTAAATAAACTGCAGCGGCTGCTGTGTTTATGCTGGACTGGAAAATGTGAAGTTCAGACTCTCCAGGACACACTGGACACATTATAACCAGCACTGAAAAATACACTTACCTGTGGAATAAAGTGTGTGTTCCTCTTCAAGCTGACTACTTCCTCTTCCTGTAGGGGAAGTTTCAAACTTTCGCGCCAAAAAAACAAACAAAAAAAAAAAAAATTATTTACGCCCGACACAGACACAGAAACCCTGTTTGGAGTGAAATAAGTATTCTTTGTGGGCTTTCAAGGGCTTCACCACAAACACAGATCAACAGCAGTCCCAAACTCGTGTGTAAACATATACTACTCAAGAAATTCCGAAACACATCGTATCTCAATGGGAAAGAGACATATCTACACTGGTATGGACTGGGTTCTGTGTTGGGAAGGAAAGGACGCCAGATTGTCTGAAAATGATCAAACTACAGAGGCCTGAAGTCAAAGACCAAAGATCAAACTAATGCGGCAGGTTAGTCCATTTTGCCGAAATTTCATTGCAGCAACTGAAAATGGTACTCAGTAGTTCGGTTCTCCACCTCGTGCTTGTATCTACTAATGAATGACGGATAGTGTCCTGGGGATCTCCTCCCAGATCTGGTCCAGGGCATCCCTGAGCTCCTGGAGTCTGAGGTGCAATCAGGCGGCGTCGGATGGACCGAAACAAAATGTCCCAGAGATGTTCTGTTGGATTTTGGGGAGTGTGGGGACCAGTCAATCAGTTCCTCCATCCTCCAGGAACTGCCTGCTTACTCTCGCCACATGTGGCGGGGCACCAGGTGGAACCCGGGTCTGACTGCACCAGCGTAGGTTTATATTCTGACAATGGGGTCAAGAATTTCATCCCGATACCAAAGGGCCGTCAGGGTGCCGCCGTCAAGCCTGTAGAAGTCTGTGTGTCCCTCCATGGATATGCCTCCTCAGACCGAGTCCACCATCAAACTATGTTACAGGCAGCAGAACCTTCTCCACAGCTCCTCCAGACCCTTTCACATCACGTCCTCGGGGTGAACCTGCACTCATCTGTGAAAAGCAGACCTGCCAGTTCTGGCAGTCGAGCCCCACTGTGCTGCAGCGAGCACAAGGTCCACTAGAGGTCATTTTTGTAGAGCTCATCCTGTTCCAACAGCACAGAGAAGATACCGGCCAGACCTGCTGATGGGTTAAGGACCTTCTCTTAGCGTAACCCTGTCTCCTGAATCTCCTCCATGCTGCCGTGTGTGTGCTGGGAGACAATGGAACATATTGATGCACCATCTTTGAGGAGTTGGGCTACCTCTGTAACTTCTATAGGGTCCAGGCATCTCCTCTTCGCACCAGCAGTGTTAGAGCCTAATAAAAAGCAACGCTAGTGAACAAATAATCCGAAAAGATAAAGAGGGAAGCTATCAGTAGCTTCCACCTACAAAACTATTCCTGTTTTGGGGCCCAGGGCATTGTTACCCCTCTAGTGCACCTGGTGTTTTCATTAATATGCTTTTGACCATATTTCTGCTTCCAACATGGACTTTAAAACTTCACTGTTCACTCACTGCTTGATTAAGTATTAATGTAAAGTATTAATGTAAAGTATTAAAGTATGGGCTGGTTGGTGTATGAGGTCCTATTTTTGCACCTCAAGACATTTGACTTATTGCCAGTATTTTGTTACACAAGGAGCTCTTTCATAACGACCAGACAATGGAAATCATTTTTCACCTGAGGTCCAACCACACAGGAAAACCATCAGGACAGTAAGAAAACCTTATGGAAACCAAAACCACCTCCATGGAAGTTAAACAGACTACTTTCCTCTCTGGGGATTTTCTGTTTCTCAGCAAAAGGAAACAAAACCACTTTCATTCAGATTTATTTCTTTTTACAGAACAAGAGATCAGCAAAATTAGAGGGGAGGGCAGCAAATCTAAAGATAAATAAACCAGAAATTATGACTCCCATATACTACCATATGAGCAAATCAAATAAAGTTAAATAAAAAGTTTAGTTTAATATTAATTTTAGTTTTCAGCAACAAAGTCATAAAAAGGTCTCAAAAATAAAACTTCTTGACCCAGAGACGCCTCTTCCAGCTCAAACCTGGACCGTCAGACGCGGCATGAAACCCGATCCAGAAGCAGGAGTGAGGAGGAAGAGAGGGAGGGAAACCGGCGGCAGTCTGAATCGAGAGGATGAGGAATTTGTTCAGGCTGTTCGCTCTGAGTGGAGCAGGAACTTTCAGAAACAGTCATTCACTTGAAGTCGCTGTGTTAGCCATCACTGCCAGCGAACACAAACACACACACACACACACACACACAAAGGCCTTGGAAGGGTTTGGAGTTGAGGAGAAGGTAGAAGGCTGCAGCCAAACCCTCAACACACACCTGAGAAGCCACTGGAGACCGGGGTCCAGCCTCCATCAGGCCTCCGGACAGTTCGCTTCGGCCTGTGGAGAGCCAGGACGGCCTCTAAAGTCCAGAGTCCAGGTTAACGCTGAGTGCAGCCGAGAGTCGGACAGCGGCTCGGACGGTTAAAGATGCGGTCGCTTTCCCGAGTCACCGTCATTTGCAGTCTCCCGGACACGTTCAGATGTAACTCCAGCCTTCGTCTGATCGGCTGCGGCTCAGGAACACTCCTCCCCTATCCGCTGGCAGGAGCGCCCCACCTTGCGCTCCAGTTTCACCATCTTCCTCACGGCTTCCTGCCGCCCGCTGCCCTGATGGTCGAACACGCAGTCATGCTGCTCGGGCAGGCGATGCCGCATGCAGAACACGTAACCTACGGAGACCAAGAGGAACACCATGAGATGGGAAAGTCGCGAGTGTCAGTGCTGCAACAATTACGAAACCATGCTGGTGCTAAAAGCACTCTCTAAAATTTGATTTAATGTTAAAGCATTCCATAACGCTAATATGATCCACACAGTTTCTGAGAAACTAATACACTCCAGGAAGTGAAGGGGCAACATGGCTAATGTTACATGTATTAAGAGAGAGGTTTCAAAAGCACTATATGCTTATGATCCATGTGGTCTTTCTGACCTACTGAAACACTGTAGGAAGCACAGAGTCATATTGCTTTTATTGTTTCATTTAAAAGTCCTCTATAATGTGAATCAATGTCAATCCAATAGACCACAAGACACCATGGAAAGGGTTAATGTTTCATATATTAAGGGACGATACGTTTAAATGTTTGATTTTCGATGGGCAAAACAGGTCACTAACAGGCAGAAGATCCCACTAGCTAGTCTAAAATTACAGCCAGGCACAAAAGCAGTGGAAGCAACATAAGAGGATTCCTGTCTGGCTTCAAAAACACTTACGTAGTCACCAAGTAAATACTGCACAGCTTTCAGTATACTTTACTTGATCATTTACTGAGTAATGGATTGAATGTCAAAAAGTGCTGTATATTAAGAAAGAGGAGTTAGTACAGAGCAGTACAGACAGTACTGTCCAGTACAGACCGTGGTAGAGTTTAACTGAAGCACAGACAAGTTTAGATTCGACTCAAATCCGAGGGAGTGAACAAGGTTCTGGGGTTTAACTCAACCCCGAGTCTGAACCCAAACTGGCGGATAATAAAGGGTGGGTTGTCCACTACGCTTTCTGTGATGGTGAAAATAGTGCTGGCAGCAGAGTTGGAGGTGTGCGGTTCGATTATTGCACTCGAGAGCAGAAAGAACTGTGTGTTAACGCACAGTGAGATACACACCACAGCGGCAGGAGCCCAGTTCCTGCTGAACCAGCTCCAGTTTGCTCTGGCAGCGGAAGCAGCGGCGGCGGCTCTTCTGCTTCGGCTCCTCTGAGGGACGAACCTTCTTCCTCACAGACTCCTCATCTTCAGGGAGAGAGAGAAACGAACGTGAAGAGAACAGGAGAGGTGAAATGTAAAACAATAAGAGTAGTGTTGTCAGGTTACCGGAGTCACATGGCCGTTTAACAGAGGTGCAGAGAGGGGCTGGGTGTAAAGCTCCTAAGGAGAAACCACCAGAATATTAGTACTGCAAGAATAACACACAAACGGAAAGAAAGACTAATTACAGTCCAGTAATATTAAACTTGAGCTGCATATTAAAACCACTAATGGTCTGTATATGGATCCACATTTACTGTGTACCTTTATCCCATTTAACTATATAACTTCACACATTGTTAATAGAACTTCATACTAGTTCATGGATAATCCATAGTATCTGCTGAATAACTGCTTACTGAAAAAGTCACATCTGAATAATAAGTGGTTTAAAGCATTAACCTGCTTAAACCTGAGGAGGACTAGTTATACTGCGCAAATCTAATACTGGGTGCAACATGCTCAATACAACAAGTGCTAAAAAATGAGAACACAGTAGAGATGAAAACCCTAATTTAAATATATTGTGGACAGAAAACAATATGTTTCAACCAATATGAAGTATAATGATGGTCTGGGAGGATTAATTTGCATTTATAACCCCCACATTTGTCTACTAGGTCTAATTTGCATTGGCAGTCCCTTAATGGCACCAGCTCAAGGCTGAGCATTTGTTTATTTTCAATTCTCTGAATAACTGCACACTAAAGGCAAACGAACTCTACAATGAGGTACCAGTCAAATAAACTAGTTAAACATTAATACCTACCGAAGCCAAACACCAGCTGTTAAACCCTATTATAGAACAGTCAGAATACAAAGTCCTCCAAAAACAGCCAAATCAACAGATAACCAGTGGCTATATTTCCTCATATAAAACCACAGTGCAGTGGCAACACAGCTCCCTCTACTGGAAATATAATAACCTCTTCACTAAACCCTGCGCAGAGGATCCACTGAAACAACTGGCTTGACCAAGTATTGGAACACAGTTAACAGCAAATCAAAGCTTGCAGCCACCAGTCAGTGCAAGAAATTTGCATAATAATTTCATTTGATAAACTTTTTATCAACACTGGCTTTATTGGACCTAAACTACTCCTTAAAGGAAAAAGGTAAAACAACGTAATATGAATATTCCCTGAAATTAGTCTGTGTTTAAATTAAATGGAAGTTCACCTTAATCCTAGTCTTGGGTGGAATGACTACATGCTACACCCACCCACATAACTCCTCCCCCATCAGACTAACTCCTCCCCCTGTCACACACCTACCCGTCATAATTGTGTAAAAACTTGGTGCTATTTTTTATTGGTTTAAATCATAATGTGCAATATCTAGTGATTTCAATAAAACTGTTGCACATACTCAGTATTAAATGATTACAGCAGTAATAGACTCCTAAGCACTTAGTGCTACTAGTAATTTATTAAGAATCTTAAGTATCTCTGCAGTTTTTCCGTGTGTCTGTGCAGTTGTAACAAACAACTTTCCTTGTTGACTTTAGTCTGCATCATTTGTCAGCCCCCACCCCCTTATCAATGGTCAGGACCTCTACAAGACCATAATACAAGATATAGAAAGAATGTTCACATTTCAGCCTCCACACTGGCCACCAGCAGGTGGAGCCAAAGTCCTCACCTTCCTGTGAAGTGAGGTCAGTTGGTTTGGCGGCGTTCTGCTCTGAGCACTTCGGTACGGTCAGTAAAGCCTGACCTGTGCTGCTGCTTGCCCTGGACTCACTGCTGTAAACGGACGCCTGGCTACTCCCAGATGCTGGACTCGACTTTGAGGAGCAGTCAACGTCTGGCTGCTTCTTTTGGACGTCTGAAATAGGAACACAGGAGTCTTTCAAGCTCTGTTAAAGAGAACATGCAGCTGATAAGCTATTAACACTGACATGAGAAGACCCTCCCTCCCTTCACGCACCCACAGGACGCGTCTAGATTAATCATTTAACTCTCTGACCACCAGGGGGCTCCCAAGGCAAGATTTCTGCACTGCGGATTACTTCGCAACAAATAGGTTTTAAAACCAAACTAAAACGTTGAAATTGAAAGGAGAGTTGTTTTTTATTCGGTAAGCCGTGTTTTAAAAGGTGTTTGGTCAGGCAGGCTTCTGCCCTACAGGCAGAATTAGTCACACTTGTCTGAACTCGTCAGCTCATTACAACACCCCTCATTAGGGTGTGTTAAAGAAAACAAGGCCCCGAACTCAGCAGTGAGGCAGTCTGAGCCTTTAAAGCCATTCAGAGCTTCCACAGAAAGGGGAAGATAAAAAAAAAAAAAAGGTCACATGCACATGAGGTCACTTTACAACAGAACTTTATGCCTTTCACTGAACCGTAGGAAACTTACCGGCAAAACATTTGGAGCAGAGATTCATTGTTTTGCTGGATCTGTGAACACAAGGTGGAAAGCATTTCTTAATATCAGGAGCAGAAATAAAATCCAAAAGGGCTGCAACATTACTGGTTAAATAAAATGAATCCACTAAAATGTAAATTCTTGCCTGCAGTATTTCACAATTTTACACATCATTATGAAGCCACTAACCAGACATAAAAAACAAACACAAATTCCCAAACAGCAGCATTTTTCTTGTAATAAAACCAAAAGAGACTCAGAAAACCATTCTTAAAGGACCAGTTCACTCAAAATATAATTTAAGAAGCATAACTTTGTGGTTAAAGCACACTTACTAGATGCTAGAAGTACACCATGTCACAACTTCAAAGATCTAAGCCAGACTTGAACTTGAATTAACTGGTTCTTTAAATTTAAAAGTAAATGTTAGTCAGCTAGATTTTACTGAGGTCCATATCTCCTCCTAGCTTGCCCTGGCTCCCAGCTCCTCTTTGACCTTGCTGATTTAAGGGTAGGGGAAACACTGACTACCATCTCGCTGATTCTGATTCTATATGGATTTATATCTAGGTTTAATAAATGGACATTCCTACATTAAGGTCAGATTTCAATACCATCCAGCACCAAGGGTTTAATCAACTTCTCCCCAGACGTGTATTCTTGTTACAAGGTCAGACCTGGTCCCACAAGAATGTGTGGCCTTGACAGACGGGAAAATGTGAGCCGTTTTATTACCCTAACTGATGGTTTACATCTCACGTTGCATTTCAGCTCTTCATACTGCTGCAGCACTCCAGTCAAATGTACCACCTGAAGAAAACAGTGAGAATCTATTCCCAGAACATTCATCACTATATTAGCTCAACAGATAAAATTACTACAGCTTATATTAGCACCAGGAGCTTCTCCCCGGTCTAACAGGCCGAGCGACTGGAGTGTGCCAAACGCGAGGAAAGCACCTGAGCTCTTGCTGAAATCAATGAGTTACAGCCAAAGGAATTACAGTCTTTAATCTTATCAGTGGTGCAGAGTAAACCCTGAGAGCAAACGCACCGTGTAAGCCACCCTGATGCCTTCAGTCTTTTTTTGTTCCAGCATACGGGCATCCGAAACATGTGAACTAAAACCAACACGTGAGCCTTAGGCTGGAGTCCTGAGCCATTAATGAACAACTCGAAACTCTGCATGGAAACACATGATAATCTGGCTGATAGATAAACCTCCACACAGCTGCCTGGTCAGCCGAGGGGTGGGGTGTTAACTGCTACCATCACCAAAAATGTCCAGATAACCCTCATAAAGTACTCAAATGTAAGTAGTATATAAAAAGGAGAAAAACACTAATACAGTATTGTGCAAAAGTCCAGAACTCCCTTATTTCTATCCATTTTGTTGTGGACCACTTTAGTATTCTTGCACCAGTTAATAAACTGTCTGATCTCTGTCCCACTGAGGAGATTAAAGTACAGAAATGTGAACAAATGTTTTACTGACAGGCTGCAAAGT